>JAUMJL010002427.1:0-18085 GCA_033558185.1 Dromococcyx pavoninus | reverse complement strand
GCTAACTGCCCTCGATATCGCGTGCTCAGGACTGTCTCAGACTCAGGTGGGTCTCAGGAGAGCAGAGCAGAGGGGCAGAATCCCGTCCCTCACCCTGCCGGTCCCATTTCTTTGGACACAGTCCATGACACGGCTGAGGCTGCAGGCACACGTGGAGGTTCCCATCCAGCAGGACATAGTGCCGCGACCCCTACAAACAGGCAGCGCCCTTCCAAGATGGCGACAACACACACCAATATACCACGGTCTCCCAAGATGGCGGCGACGCCGACCAACCCGGCAGTGACCTCCCCAAGATGGCGGCAGCTCCACGACCACCCAACATGGCGGCAGAGCCCCCTTCCCCCTCCCTCACGGTCCCCACCTTCTGCAGGAGGCGGCAGCGAGCGCACTGCACCTCGGCCACGCGGAACCGGTCCAGCCGGTGCTCCTCGGCGCTGTCGTGGCACAGCCGGCAGGCGTACAGCTTCCCGCAGCACGGCGCCTGCGAACGTCAAAGCCGCGATCAGCGCCCGTCCCGCCGCGCCCCCCCGTCCCATGGCGCCCCCGTCCCGTCCCGCCCCGCCTCACCCGCAGCAGGCAACCGCGCCGGTAGTGCTCGCATCCACCCTGCTCCTCCCCGCTCGCCGCCATCGCCGCCGCCCGGCCCCGCCAGTTCCGCTTCCGCCGCTACCACCCCCAGTGCGCCGGGCCCGGCCCCCCAGCCCTGCTGCGTCCCTTCTCCCTCTCCCTGAACCTCCCTTTCGTCCCCTTTCCCACCCTTGATACCCAACAAACCTTCCTCCCCCCCCGCCGAAATCTTGCTTCTTTTCCCTTCTAATTCCCCCCAAATCTTCATTTTCTTCCCTAATTCCCCACAAACCTTCCATTCCTAACCTTTCATTCTCTGAAACCTTGCTTTTTTCACTTCTATTTCCCTGAAACCTTCCTACCCCCCCAGTTCCCCAAAACCTCGCTGCTTTTCCCCTTGAATTCCCCACAAACCTTCCTTTTCTCCCCTAATTCCCCACAAACTTTCCTTTTCTCCCCTAATTCCCCACAAACCTTCCTTTCCCCACCCCCAGTTCCCTGAAACCTTGCTTTTTTCCTCCCAGTTCCCCGAAACTTTGCTTTTTTCCCCCTCATTCCTCCAAAACTGCTTTTCTCCCTCCTTGTTCCCCCAAAACCTTGCTCTTTCCACCAATTCCCCTAAACCTGTCTTTTTTACCACTTCCTGAAACTTTGCTTCCCCACCAATTCCCCAAAACCTTTTCTCCCCCCTTGTTCCCCTAAAACCTTTTTTCCTGCCCCATTCCCCTAAAACTTTCCTTTCCCTTTATTTCCCCTTAAAACCTTCCTTCCCCTTCCTTTCCCCCAGAACCTTCTTTCCCCTCCTTTCCCCCAAAATCTTCCTTTCCGCATTCCCCTCAAAATCTTCCTTGCTCCTCTATTCCCCCCAAAACCTTCCTTTTTTCCCCTTGTTCCTCCCAAACCTTCCTTCCCCCCTCCATTCCTCCAAAGACTTCCTTCCCCACCTTGTTTGCCCCAAAACCTTCTTTTTCTCACCCCATTCCCCCAAAACTTTGCCTTTTTTCCAATTCCCCAAAACCTTGCTTTCCTTCCTACTTGTTCCCCCAAAACCTTCCCTTCTCCCTCGTATCCCCCCCAAACTTTCTCCCCCATTCCCTAAAAACCTCCCTTTTTCTCCCTGTTCCCAAAAAACCTCCCTTGTTTCCTCGTTCCCTCAAAACCTTCCCCCCTTTGTTTCCCCCAAACCTTCCTTTTCTCTCCCATTCCCTCAAAACCTTCCCCACTCACTTCCCCCAAAACTTTCCTTCCCCCCTCCATTCCTCCAACCCCTCCTTCCCCCTGTCTCCAAACAATAATCCCAAAACCTTGGCTATCTGATGCAGCATCACAGAAAGCTGCTGGACTGCAGGGCGGTTTCCCTGGAACATCCTCTTTTTCAGTGCAGGCTATGCCACCAGGACAGACGAGCAGATACAACACCAGGTCTCTGAAGACTAGGTGATGACATCTCTAAGCATGCACAGATACCAAGGAATTTGGAACTGGAACGTCCTTTTATTTACAAATTTTAACATACGTATCAAAACACAGCATAGGCACAAAGCTCTAAATATGATGACATTCGTATTCCGGCGTGGTATGTTGATGGGAAAGGCTGTGTTTTGTGGAAAGACAAGTTGCCAAATTAACTGCGCTGTAGATGAGCGTGAGAAGTGATAGCAGCCTCGAGCTGCTGGAAAACGGAATTGTGAGCAACACAAGGACACCACAGAGCTGACTCTGGCCAACATGAGAGTGGTTAAGCCTCGTAACAGTCCCAAGATCGAAGCCACACCATCTTTCTCCCCACACACCACTGTCGAGTTTTCCACATCCTATTCCCCCATGGAGCCTGAAGTGCTGATGACTTAGTGAGTTACCGAGCACTCACATAAGCCATTTCGCATGTCACTTGCTTCTCAGCTCAGTATTTGACACCAATACTCTTCTGACACCAAAATTCTTCTTTCACCATTAACAACAGCCAGACACCAGGCCCAGCTCAACACTCAGAAACTAGGGAACAAAAGCATGGAGGGAAAAGGAACCTAACACGAGGTCTCAGATGCTGCCAAGCATTAGCAAGGGTTTCAGAGGAATAGCTGGGAACATTTACATATTCAAACATTGCGTTTCTTCCGTAAACGTCGCTGACACTTCTGTCAAGGCAAAAGTGCTTTTCAGTACTGAAAGTCCACCAAATTCAGCAGCTACCTACTCTCTTCACTGTTCATTTAAAAACAGAATCCTTGGGAGAGCAGCAATTAGACAAAAGGAAACACAGCTTCCTTCAAAATCCTCCTTCTGCACTTGTTGCACACCAAAAAAACGCTACTTTTCTCTGAGCGGCCTCAGACAAGACCTGGCCCTTGCCCAAAAAATCAACACTTCAGGGCTATTTTGCATGCAAGAAATCCAGCAGCGATGGGAGTGCAAGCTCTGTCCTTGGACTGGACCTGAGCCACTGCTCATGGCACTCTGCTGCACTAACAGGAGAGTAAGGGATCCTCCTCTCTCCTGCAGAGACCTTGCAGCTTTAGCACCTGGAAACTCAGGTGGATCGTTCCCATCATTTCAGCTACCTGCATCAAGAGGAGAAAGGCAGGATGATGTTATGGACAGGCTAACAAAACCACAGAGGGACTTCCTGATGCTGTACTTCCTCTATTTTAATTTATTACACGTCCTTACCTTGTTAATGCTGTGCACTTACACCTCTGTGCTTTACAGATGAGACAACTTTAGTAAGGTTGCTTTTTCCCCTACTTCTATATTCAGGATTGCTTCCCTTCCCAATGTTTTTTCTTTTTTATTCCTAGTAGCATTAAGCCATTGTGTCATGCAAATGTCAGTGCCAAACGCATTTGTGCAGATTAAAAGCATGTGCAGCATTTGAGCAGAGATTTCAGAGTTTGCTGCTCCCTCTCCTCAAAAAGGAAACAAAGGAGCCCAAAGGAAAAAAAAACAAGACACAGAGTTTGCACCTGCACGTTAACACCATGGCTGTGACACACTCGTGGCTATTGGTAACGAACACCAAGTGAGTGAGGAGGGATGTAACAGTGCCTGGTGGTCCCTGCAGCCAGAGGGAGAATTCCTGGAGGGACCAGTATGCGATTGTGTCCAGGCCAGCAGAACCAGGGTACCCAGAACACCAAGTAAACCCCATCTATGCAGGGGACAAAGTTCCAATAGAACCGGTGAGATTTTGGAGCACAGCCTCTGAAGACCCTTCCAAAGCATCTTGTCTCCTTCCCTCTTTATTCTCCCTAACCTCCACTCCCTCCAGAAGGTGCTGTCCTTCTGCCCAGTGAGGAAAGAGGGGAGATCGTTAGAGTAAAAAACCTCAGCTAAGCACTGCAGTTCTTGCTTTCAAAAAGATGAAACAAATTCCAACAAATAGAGCAGACTCCCTGGAAGATGCTGAGCAATAAAAGGTAACAATACCCCAACAGGCAAAAAAGCAAAACAACAATCAAAACCACACAATTTACTCTATAAGGGTTTTTTTCCAACTAAATTACTTGGAAAACTGCGTGTCTTTCAAAGGGCAAGATAGGAAAGTATCAAAACCTCATGTAAGCAAGCTTAAAACAACCTAGAATGATAAATTCCATGCTAAGTGAAAGTGCAAACAGACTGGCAGAGTTCAAACTCAGTACTTCAATCTTAAGCCTACAAGTCAATCACACAGCCAGGACTCTTCCTAAGCCTTCTTCTCCCCCAGACTCCTATCTCACACTTGGAGAGCACTGAGATATCAGCAGCTACTTTAAATAAATTTAGCTTGCATGACAGTTACCAAACATTTTCCCTAATGCTAAGCTTGACAAGTCCCCTCAAATGCTTTTCTCCCTTCTTGCAAATCCTTTTTCTGTGACATGCTTGACACCCATTTTTCCTGCTCCTCACATGAAGGCATCCACCTTCTCTTTCACGTTATTCTATCAGCTTCCTCAGCTCCAAACTTCATGAGCTCCAACACCAACGGCCAGCACCTCAGCTCAGGAAAACAATTTACCTGCCAGAGCCAACTGCAATATCCATAAGGAAAGCTGCATGCTGCCTGCAGCAGGAAGTATGTCCTTGCTAGGAGTCCCAACCAAGAATGTAAGGCATAAAAGAATTTTCACATAGCACCTCCCACAAAACTATCCATTTCAAAGATACCTGGAGACTACACAGCAGAAATTAAAGCCACCAGAGGGCTACAGTGTGAAAATGAAAGCCTACCTTTTACAGGCAGGTGTGATCTCCTTCTCCGTAAGGCTAGTGCTCAACTCTGGGGAAACTGGTTTCTGACACATCGGACATCGAGGTCCCTGACAGCTGTAAATTGGGAAAAGAAAAGAAAAGAGGCTGTTTCCAACTGTAGTATAAATAGAAAACAATCAGAAACCACCTTCTAGGGACATACATGATGCCTACCTGCAACTTAAAGCCGTTCATTGATCAAGTCAGACTTCAGAAACACTCTCTCCCAATACAGTGCTAAATCTCAACAGGAAGCAAGGTAGCCAAAGTGACTGCCTATGAAGTTATTAATTCCAAACATCTCAATGTCACTAAGGAACTAATCCCTAAGAGAGCTGCAAGTTTTCCCCTTCTCTCCCTATGTCTGGCTCCTATGCCTTTTCCCTTCCTACTGCAGTCAACCCCTCAACACAGCCAAGACAGTTCTCCTCAAAGCATGTGTCCCTCCTGGTCTCTCTTCAACTCTGCTAAATCAGGCTCGCTTCCACTTTGATCCAGCCAGCTGAAATAGCAACAATTCATGTTGTCTGTCTTAGCACTGCCCGTCTAGTATCCGGCTAACCTCAGGGAAACAAACAGAGCCTGAAGTTTCATCTACAACCGTTCTCTTTTCCCCTAGCAAAAGGCCTCAGGTCATTTTATGTAGCCAGTTAAGAAACCAAGGCAAGTTCTGCTTCTGCAGAGTTACACTGGGAATCTGTGGGCCATGCTGTTCAGAAAGTCCCAAACCAAACAAATACAGAGCAGGCAAACTGTTTTATTGGGGTTTTTTTACCTGCTGTGACGCCAGCCTTGTGTTATGGAGGTCAATAGCAGCAAGGGAGGGGACACGGGACTCTGTTTTGTTTTCCTTTTTCAGAAATCTGGGATGCCACGCTGCAAAACACAACAAATTCATCCCGTGTTACGGAAGCAAGATCTGAGTTCGTTAATGCACACTGCTTCCTGCAACTTATTTAGGATCCAGGCTTTATTCAGAGGACATCGAAGCTCATACCTTCCACTCTTTTCAGCTCAGGAAGATGTTTTAATTCTGGTAAACGCACATCTGTCTTGGAGAATTCCAATTTTTTCCTATTTGCCTGAAGGACGTTTTTATTATTAGTAACCTGTAATCAAAGGCATAAGCACCAGTTCATGAAAATACAGGAAAAAGCAAAGCTATTTTCAAGCTTAAAAATACATCAACATAGCAATGTTCCACTGCAGTTGGAACTTGCGCAAGAGTAAAAGGAAAGACTCTAATGTGTGGAAAGGAATCCACAATGCTCAAGCGTCATTTATACATTAAAAACATGACAGCCACTGCAAAAAACCCAGTCACCTAAGCAAGGCTGCTTTTAGAGGGACAAAATACACCACCTGGAGAACGGCATGGATTAGTTATCTGTAAAAAGACAAACGTTCCTGCTGGCATGGAAAGAATACTGCCTAGGGAGTGAATGCAGTGGAAAGCTTTCTATTTCACTTGTTTTCATTATCAATTTTTAATGTATTTATGACATGACTGAACAAAGCCATGTTAAATCTAAATTCTAAGTTCTGCTTCACCAGTGCAGCATCTATGGTCTGCTTTTCTTGCCCACGCAGGAGGCCATGGATATATTCCATGTCTCACAGATATACTGTGTTGGACTGCTCCCCTCATTTAAAACTGTCCTCTGACACAAAACACGTTTCATTTAAGATAACTGTTAGCAAAGAATAACACACCTGGAGGAAATAAGAAGTGAAGAAAATAATATTTCTAGTTAGGAGTTATGGTGAAGGCTGCAACAGATGGGATTCTTGATGATAAAACACATAGTTGAGTTCAGAATTTACTTCTGCTTTGCCAAGGGGAAAAGACAGATGACTTACCGATGTCAAGCAAACACTGTAAAAGCCTGCTGGAGAATGCTTCCGTTGCTTCAGAAATGGGTTTAAGTATTTTGTACTCTTGTCATCAAGTCTGTAATCAAAAATGCCCCAAACTTTGTATTAACTGGGGCAATGTGGTGACCAGAAAAATGCATGACACCCAGAAACACTGTCATTAAGTGCTTAGAAAGAAGGCTCACGTGGAGAATATCCTTTGTGAGCTCAGTTAACAGAGAAGTTTGGGCCACGAAAAGCCACGAGTCAAAGAAAGGCCAGTGCCACAGCAGCTGGCAAACTGCTGCTGTCCAATAGTGCTTTGCCAAATGCAGAAACACTGAGAGACTGTGCCTGCATGGATACACACAGGTGAAGGTGGACTTCGTTATCCATGTACAGTCCTCCACCAAAGCACTGTTCCTGTCCCAAACCCACTTCTCGCACTACCACATCATCATCCTGTACCTCTCTCAGGACGTTACAGCTCCTTGACAACAGCGATAACGGATACAAGCTGCTCCCATACCTGTAATTAAGGTTCCCAGGCACAAGTCCCATCCTAATTGTAGTGGGAGAAAGATTCTGGTTGATGGGAGGGATAACTATGCCTGCATTCTTGGAATAGTCCAAGCTGCTGCTGGAATCTTTGAGGCTGGTTTGAGGGCTGATTTTAAATGGCTTGGTCGCACTGTCATAGAGAGAGCTCAGGTTGGAGGGTCGGTCTGCTTTCTCTGCAGCAGCCTTAGAGCACTTCGCCTTTAATAGTTTTGCATCTCTGCTCTTTGGGGTAATGCTGAAATCCTGTTTGGGAAGATAAGCATCGTCTTTCTCTTACAGTTGTGGTTAAAAAGTAGCTTAGAGCAGTGCATGTGGTGAAAAAAATCACAAGCCTAAGCCTGCATGATTCCGATAAAGATGGAATTGTTTTTTAGTAGGAAACCTCTGTTTTCCATCAAGCAGGAGGAGACTGGCGAGGGTTCTAGCACCCTCTGCAAATAAGTTGCCTTAGAATGGGATTGGAAATGACAAAGGAAGAACCACCATATCCTGCGTCACTTCCAAAGAAATTAAATATGAACTGAGCCCAAAGTCACCTCAAAGTCACTCTGAAGCCTCTACTGCTTACTGTCTGATTGAAAGCAAAATAATATATCTGGGGACAGGGCTTTAACACAGGTAAACAGCAGTATACAAATGTTTTCATGATCCACCACAAGTTATGTTTCCTAACTGGTTCTCCTTTCAGTTGCACATTTGCCAGTAACTGCATCACAATGTAGTTTACCTGCAGCAGTGCTTCTCTGGCACATCACAGTCTTTCTTAAAAGAACTGAAATGGACAATTATGCTTCTATTAGTCATGGCTGCCCCATCCCTGGAGGTGTTCAAGGCTAGGGCTGGATGAGACTTCAAGCACCCTGATCCAGTGGGAGGTGTCCCTGCCCATGGCAGGGGGTTGGAATTGGATAGACTTTAAGGTACCTTCCAACCCAAACCATCCTATGATTCAGTTCCATGATTCAATTATTCTGTTTTCGCCTGAACTTAAACTGCAGCACATACTTACTTACATAGTGATTTTAAAACATGAAAAAAAAAATATACATGTTTGGAAAACAAAGATGGACCAACCTGGACACCACCATGCATTTTTCTTTCTTCTAAAATGTGATCTTTGTCCCTTTTGCTGATTTTTGATTTTTTTTGTAATTGATGGTCTCTGGCGTCTTTCTGAATCTTTAATTTAAGCTCCTGAGCAAACCTACATTCCATATAAGGGGAAAAAATTAAAACCGCTTCTGTTAATCTCTATACCACCACCAGCTGGTGTTTGGCACAGGCTCCTATAGCCTTTTAAGTAATCAAACCAAGAGACGCCAGCCAAATATGACACACTCACTGAAATAAATAAAATCTTACAAGCACATATGTTTCACATGACAGTAATAAAGGTGTTTGTATCCATCCTGCTGTAGATGCAGAGTGAGTACAGTGTACTACACTGCCCAATACGGTGTGACACTAGGTGCATGCAGTGATGAATTAATGTCATGAGAAGGTAACGAGGCAAACATTCCGCTGCAATGTGTTCCATTTCAACTCTTCTCCTATTTCCAGGAAGGCTAAACTCAAACAAATACAAGCCATTCAGCGTCTGTCAGCTCTGCAAACCCAGCATGCACTCTTCAAGCGCAACTGCTTAACTTCCTTCTAATATTAGTTCACTTCAAGCAAGGACTGAACTGTTTACCTTTCAGCAAATCCATCCTTGTTAAAGAAATCGCACTCCAAGAGCTCAGTGCAGGATGACCTCTTGTCTGGATCAATCTGCAAACACATCTGTCAAATCAATGTAAACATCAGAAGAGAAATACGTTAGAAATGGAAAAAAGCATTTAGCATTTCCAAGAGAAGTCAAGAAAGCTGCAGAACTCCCCCTTCTAGGGTCTGTTATATCAAGATGTGCCCGACAGACACCACTACCAGTAAAGTTTGATGTTTGCTGTCTGCTTCCATTCCAACCACTAATGTTCACAAAGACTCACTGCAACAGGGGATACCTGTCACACAAACAGATAACTCTGCTTTCAGTAAACCTCCCTTGTTTCAGTCACATTTGTCTGGCTAAGGCTTTAGAATCTGTTCTGATCATTATACACTTCAAATATGACCATGTGGGGTTTGGGTTACCCAACATATTGGTGCTCCAGACTACTGGAAGGACAAAGAAAAAAATCCCTGGAAGGATTCTTCAGAATCTATGACAAAGTTTTAGGCTTGTTAACTCGCACATAATAGACACACAGCTCTAAAAGCAAGGGACACATCTAAACATTATCCCATCCAAGCCTATTGCCTGCAGTGCCTCCACCAGCAGGCAGAGGGAGGGTTGGCAGAAAGCACTGTATCCACAACATCTCTGCCAACAAGTAAGAATTAAGGGGCTGTGTATTATCTACAAAGCAACCACTTAGGTAGCAGATGAGAGGCAAAGCTTGTTGCAAGACATTTCAAAAGATCAATTGATGCAGTTATTTGTAGAGGGGACACTTTCAACACACTTCTTCACCTTTCAAATCTCCTTGGAAAACTTAATTGGTGGTACACTATATGCTACAAATCCTCCCTGGTGGCTAGGCAGTGACCATTTTGCCTCTGGAGATGACTAGGTTAGTCTCCCCTATGGCCCAGGATGATAGCTGTCATATCCTGGCAGTCCTCACCAAGCCACCAAAGCAAGCAGTTGCTCACGGCATGGGTAGTTGAGAGAAAACAGTTCAACAGCTCCAGACTCTTCAGCATCAGCTCCCCACGGCAAAGGACAAGCAAACAGAGATGTCCACAGTAAGCAATCAGTTAATTACCTTGGTTAAATCTAGAGTTGTGGCAGAGAGATTGGGATATCGTTTGTCCAGAGACTCGGCCTCCTTCACTTCAGGCAACCTCATGCCAGCAAAGAGAGGATTTTTATAGAATAACTCTTGATGTCTTGGAATTAAACTACCTGGAATCACACAAAGAGAGCAACCACACCGAAGAAATACAGAACATTTCAGCATCTGAAATACTGGGTCAGCACTACTGTAAAGGCTACAGTCTGGGTTCTTCTCTTTCCACCCGTGCACATTGAATTGATGCTGCACTCACAAGCTCCTTTGTACAAGGTGCTACGAGTACACACTCTCAGAAACAGCTCAGCACACACCACAGCCTTTCTCTTCACGTCCTGCTCCCCCTGGGAAAAGATATTTGACCCCTTCATTACTAGGAGCCCAGTGGGCTTTTCTTACCCAGGCACTTTGTGATATGGTAGAGCTGGTCAATGTCTGAATCTCCAGGAAAGAGGGGCTCTCCGGTAAGCATTTCTGTTATCAGACAGCCAATAGCCCACACGTCCACAGCCCTGGAAAAGAGACCCACCACCCCAGCTCAGCACAGCTTTATTCATCTCTTTGACCTGCAGGTTGAGCCAGACTAGTTCACGGCATGTCTTCAGCAGGTTACAAGCTCTGAGCGCAGCTTTCCCTGACCCTGAACAGAAAGACAGCTGTTTTTCAGGCTTCCAAGTGCCCTGACGAATGGCAAGGATTCAGCTCCTGAAGCAGGCACATGCTACCAAATGTAAAATCAGGTTCCAAATGTAAAATGCTTTAAAAATATTAATACAACATAACACAAGAGGGTAATCTTGCATGTTATGAGAACACAAAAAGCAAGCAGCTCCTCTTTCTGCAGTCTTCTACTCTTCAGGTACAGTTACTGAGAATAAAGTAATACAGGGACATATGTACACCTACACAATTGTACTAATGGACCTGCGAATAACACAGTTTAATTTCTAACCTGTTTTAGTGGAACTGGGGATCTCAGTAAGAAAAATCTCATTCATCCCATCTCCTCTCACCTGAAATGTCTGCTTGGAATACTTTGGAGGGACTTTTCTGCCTTCCTTCCATGGCTCCAGCTGCACAGGACGGAGGTCTGCCATAGCCTCCCCCAGTACTACCACCAGCAACTGAAAAGGTCCTACAGACAACAGATTGGGAATGCCAAGGGCTCTTCTTGCTTTTTAAGCCAGGAAAGTACTGGCAGAATAGAAGAGAGAAGTGGAAGACTTAAACCTTTAAAAGTGAATAATCAGGGAATGCTGAACAGCATCCCTTTAACTTGTTTGCCAATCAACAGTCCCCTGCCTCCCCTAAAACACAGAGCAACCCTTTCCATACTCCCCACAACCCTTCAGCAGCCTCGTGTGCCAGACTTACTTGCCATACTTGGTATCTCCCACCAGCAGCTCCGGAGCTCTGTACCATCGGGTTGCCACGTAGTCTGTGTAAGCTTCCCCAGAAGCTGCTAAAGTGCGGGCAAATCCAAAGTCACATAGCTTTATAACTCCTGACTGGGAAACCAGTATGTTCTCTGGCTTAACATCCCGATGTATGATCTGCGTGGAGAAAAGCAAGGTACGGCAAATAAATTCCCCACTTCTACATCGTAAATTGACTGGCGCATCAAAAATAGCAGCTTCCTCATATCCAGGGTGAAAATTACTTTCTAAGTGGAAAACATGCTGGGTCTGTAAAGGACAGCTACGTGCACACAGTCAATGAAGAAGCGCTGATCCAAGTGCACAGGTAAACACAGAACCTTTGATTTTTGCACACAGAAGTGTTTATGCTATGTATCGCTCTGCAGGTGTATTTGCTACAGGTAATTTAACAGGCACAACTTATCATGCTTGAAAACCTGGCCCTGACCACAAATTCTAAAGCTGTAAGAATTGCAAGGGCAGTTAAATGTGAGGACTATTTTAGGAATTCATAAGAGACAGTTTCCCAGACATAAAAATAGATAAATAAATGCGTGTGTGTTTATATATATTATATATATTTAGTTACATGACTATGATTAGGTTGGCAAACCTGTTAGTAATCAGTTGAGAAGAAAAACCTAAAAATACTGAAGGGAAAAGTTTACACAGACAATGTCAGAATCAGACTTTTGAAAGAAAGACTATCTCCCTCTGCATGATAAGCCAACCCATGGTAAGATGCTGCCAAGTAACGCATCCCCAGCGACTTCTGGAGCCTCTCTTTGAAATGCTTTCACAAATCAATTGGAGAGAGATGACTGCATATGTTGACATCAAGCTCTGATGTTTTATATGAAACTCAGTCCAACACTTTTGCCCTGCCTCTTCCTTTTCATCCAAAGCTTTATTTCTCTAAGCTTTAATAAGTATCATAAATACACTCTTCTGTATCTGTTCATTCAAGGTTAACCACAGAGCTGACTCCTTGTGCATACTTACATTTTGACTGTGACAAAATGCTACTCCTCTTATAATCTGAAATAAGTATTTCCGAACCCTGCTGTAGTCCAGACCTTTTGGAAACGCCTCAAGGTCATCAAGCACCGTGTGATCGACAAATTCAAACACCAGATACCAATGTTTCTTCCTCTTATACACCTCCAACAGGTTCACAAGGTTCTCATGCCTGAGTTGCTGTTACAAAACAAAAAATATTTTCTGAGAGCTTGACAGTATATATTGGGTAAACTGCGACCAAACAATTTTAACTGCAACCCAGCTGATGCACTGCCCTGGAATGCTCTTCTTGACATGGCACTCAACACTCCTTTACTCTTAAAATCAGCTCACTGATATTTTAGAATAGGTTTAATTTTGACAATTTTATTTTTTTATAACATTATCTGGAGGATTTCCACCACCTTATATATGCAGGCATTTGTTTTTGTAACCTAAAAATAAATAAAACACCGACTAAGGACATTTCTTCTTAATGGAGATGTTCAAAATACGCTGTTCTGTTGTCAGAAAATCTCACATATTCTGCTTCTCACAATACTCTCCTCATATAAGAGGTGACGCTAACTTGTGCCCAGATTTTGACGAGCTTATACTCCACACAAGAGAAATCTTGAGGAAATCAAAAAGAATTCCAGAGGAGCATGCAGTTAAGATGTGAGAGACAGCAGGCATCTCACAGCATCTCCCACAAAGACTTGCCATGGCAGAGGAAAATCCAGAGGCCCCCGAGCTGACAGGGAAGACAAAGCAGGATGGTTTGTACTGGGAAGTTCAGCATGCTGCCAAGGATTTCTCTGACCACAGAGAGAAGATGAACAGGGCATTCATTCAGTTGTGACCAGGCCCTCTTTAAAAATGTCTTATATCCCCATTTAAAAGGAAAACAAAAGCAGGTGTAATGCCCCTCTGTTCTACCCAGCTGCCAGTTCATCACCAACTACTTGGTGTCTGTTATCTTAATTTTTCCAAATAAGGCTGATAGACTTCTCAGACTCTTAAGCTCCTACCGTACCCCAAGCATTTCTGTTGGCACTGCCAGCTTGCACACAGTTAGAGCAACCAACATGTGCCAGAATACAAGCACAGTCATTCTTACCTGTAACAGCGTTAACAATTAAACAGCTTCTATTAAAATTGGTCTAGTTGATTCAGAGTGAAAACTGAACAGCCAAGGATTTGAAGAGATCCTTTCCCCCCCCCATATTATGCAGAGGAGAAAGCTGAACAGAGTTTAGAGGAAAAAAATGCAACTTAAATGAAAAGAAAAGTTGTATTTCCTCATTATTTTGTCATCTCATTCTGAGCAGCCAAAAATCTACCTCCAATTCATTACACATTTGTAACCCTGGTTTATCACACACCACTTTAACAAAACAGATCATGCTACAATGTGCGGTTATTTATTAGCTTGGAGCTGCCTGAAGGCAGCATTGTAGCCCAGGAACTGCAACAAGGACCATGCAAAAGGACTGCAGAGCACAGGGACTTGCAGGAGAAACATTCTGTCAGCCCAGAGGGAGCATCAGCCAACCTGCACCCACATCTGTCAGACCCAAATTCCTTAGTAGGTCTGGAAAAGGAAGATTTTTAAAAAAATATGATTAATTGGAAAAAAGCTCTTTTCTCAAGAATAATTTCTTCCAAGCACAGGAGACCTGAAGAGGTTTTCCTGTTTTCAGCCACAATTAAATTTCTGCCTAAACTCCAGAACAGGAGTGGGGGAAAAAAATATTATGTTCACAGGGAGCAGGCAAGTGAAGAAGCTAAAAAACTTTAAACCTCTAGGTATTTATTTTCACTGTGAGATCCCATAATTATTGAGCTATTTATGAAAATCTTCCCTTGCTAAGTTCCCAGGCAGCCAGGAAAACAAGTTAATTCCCAACACACCTAGGAGGCGGTACATGCTTCGACGCAGTAACTAAGGGAGCCTGGCCAACAGATCAGGTATGAACCAGACTGGTTCTGTTTCAAAAGAGTTTGAGGGGACAGCACTTGGAGCTGTTCGCTGTGTCTCCAATTCCAGGACATCCATTTCTATCAACTCTAAGGGCCTGAAGGTCTCACAATGATGGCAAAGATGACTCTTCTTTTTCCTTCACAGTTCAAGAACTACATTCTGGCCAAATGTCCTGGCACAGAATGACACCCTGCATCCTTGGCATCCTATTCACCAAGAAACACAGCAGAAAAAACTGGCAGTTAAACAGTTGAGGAACTTGCAAAAGCTTCTGTAGCAAGAGAAAAGCCAGGAGAGGAAGCAAAAAGACCATAAGGCAAAACACTGAAAAGCACGGACACAAACCCCTGTTTATCTAAAGCTCCTGGGTTACTTCCCAGGTGGAGTATCTACAGCCCATGAAGAGAAGTACCTTTAATAAACCAACCCATATAACGAAGCTACACGACATAACAACTGCTGATAAGAAGCCAACAGGCTGAAATACAACTGGACATTTAGGCAACTATAAAGCATCCACACCAGGCAAATAAAGCACTCAAACAGCAACGGACAGCTGGCTTCAGCCTAGGGACAAGCCATAGATTGATAAGGTCCAGGGAGTTGGATATCCGTCCTGCTCCAGCCACTCCCCTACAGGACAAGCCTGCCAGGAAAGTACCATTAATAAAATAAAATAAAGTAAAACGTTCCTAGAAGCAGATATCGACATCAGGTAACACTGGCACCCAGTCTGGTCAAACATCCAGATCACCACTCACCTGCAGGCTTTAAAAGTTCAGTATTTATTTAGTTTTCAGCCAATTCACAGTAGGAAGGTACTCGAATTCATTACATAGCACTGGGAGACAAAATTCCCACCTTGTGACTCCCTTTCCCTGCTGAACATAACACACATAAACAGGCTTCTCATCAAGTCAGTTCTAGCCACGCAAATCTAGCGCAGCACCCAGCCAAAAGGAAAAGCAGCTCTGCAAGGCTGCAACTCAAAGGCAAAAGGAATCTGCCATGGCTGCTCTTGGAAATACAAACAGGGCCCAATCGAGCTTCTTTTGCTTAGGACTTTCTTAGTTATCCTGGTCAGAAGTAACTGTGCTTTAATCTCAAATTATTGGATTTGGCACTGCCCTCTGCGCCCGCACCCCGCCCTCCCCACCCTTGGCAGCTTGATTTCCCAAGGCATTTACCCCTAAATCCATGGATTTGGTGCTGCTTCTCCCTCCCTCTGCTTGAGCATCCTGATCTCCCTACAATTTTACAACCAAATCCATTGATTTGGAGCTGATTCCCCTTCAGCTGAGCAGTTTGTAATCTCCCTATGATTTTACCCTCAGATCCACGGGTTTGGCAGATTCCCCCTCACCTTGAGCAGCTTGATTTCCCTACGAATTTACCCCCAAACCTATGCATTTTGCACTACCCCCTCACCTTCAGCATCTTGATTTCCTACGAATTTACCCCCAAACCGATGCAGTTGGCACTGCCCCCTCACCTTGAGCCGCTTAACTTCCCTATGAATTTAGCCCATGGATCTGGCAATGCCCCTCCCTCACCTTGATTTCCCTATGAATTTATCCCCAAATCCATGGATTTGGTGCCACCCCCTCACCTTGATTTCCTTATGAATCTACCCCAAACCCATGGACCTGGCGCTGCCCCCTCACCTTGAGCAGCTTGATCTCCCTCAGGGCAATCTTCCTCACGGCCGCGTCCTCCTCGCTCTCCAGGAACTTCTTGACGGCCACCATCTGCCCGGTCTCCTTGTCCCGGCACTTGGTCACCATCCCGTAGCTGCCTTCACCGACGACTCCCAGCGCCTGGTACCTCTCCATGGCCTCGGGACGCCAGGATGCTCGGGTCGGGCGGGAGCGGGCCCGCCGCTGCGTCGCCGAGGCAACGGCCCACCGTAAAGCGCCGCTGCGAGCACGCGCCCCGCCTGTCGTAAAAAGGGTCACGGAACGGTTTGAGTTGGAAAAGACCTTAAAGCCCACCCAGTTCCAACGCCCCCTGCCATCGGCAGGGACACCGCCTACTGGATCAGGGTGCTCCACGCCCCATTCAACCTGGCCTTGGACATCCCCAGGGATGGAAAAGCCACGACTCCGCTGGGCGACCTGTGCCAGCGTGTCCCCACTCTCACACGAAAACATTTCTGCCTAAGATCTCATCTAGATTCCCCCTCCTTCATCTTCAAAACGTTGCCCTTGTCCTGTCACATCTTGCTCTTGTAAAAACTCCCTCCCCAGCTTTCTTGTAGGCCCCCATGGAATCATAGAATTGTTTGGTTGGAAAAGACCTTTGAGATTATTGAGTTCAACCGTACCTGTCCACTACAGAACCAGATCCCTGAGCAACTCATCTACCCATCTTTTAAAGCCCTCCAGGGAGGGGCACTCCATCACCTCCTTGGGCAGCCTCTCCAGTGCCCAAGAACCCTTTCCATGAATAAATTCTTCCTAATATCCAGTCTAAACCTCCCCTGGTGCAACTAGAAGGCATTTCCTCTTATCCTATCACTTGTTTCTTGGGAGAAGAGACCAGCACCCATCTCACCACAACCTCCTTTCAGAGAGCTGCAGAGAGCGATGATGTCTCCCCTCAGCCTCCTCTCCTCCAAACTAAACAGTCCCAGGTCCCTCAGCTGCTTCCAGAACCCCTGAGCCCCAGATCCTTCAGCAGCTAAGTTGCCCTTCTCTGGATGTGTTCCAGCCCTCAAGGTCCTTCTTGTAGTGAGGGGCCCAAAACTGAACCCAGGATTCAAGCTGTGGCCTCACCAATGCCAAGTCCAGAGGAAGGATCCCTTCCCTGCTCCTTCTGGCCACACCATGCCTGATCCAAGCCAGGATGCCATTGGCCTTCTTGGCCATCTGGGCCTCTAATGGCTCATGTTCAGCCGCTATTGACCAACACTCCCAGGGCATCTTCTGCCAGGCAGCTTTCCAGCTGCTGTTTCCCAAGCCTGGAGCGTTTCTGACGGGAAAGGCAGCTGACACCCAACTCGGTCTTCTTCCTGTCGTGTTTCATCCCTTGGGACGAGGCCTAGCGGGGACACAAACCCCCTTTGCCCTCGCCATGGCAGGGGGTTGAAACTGTAACGCCCCTCCCGACCCAAACCATTCTATAAGCCTATGATTCACCGATTATGTGCAGGGGCTGGGCCAGGGATGGGGCGGGGCCGATGGGAAGCAGGGTGGTCCCGACAGGGCGGGGTGATCCGGATCACAGGCAATGGTGGTGGGGAGGGTCCCGAGAGGGCGGAGCGACTCGGGTAAGGACCAGTGGGGGCCGCGAAGGCCCCGAGGGGGCGGGGCGATCCCAGGGGTGGGATGAGGCCAGTGGGAGGCGGGGCTGTCCTGAGGGGACGGGGTGACTCGTGTCGAGGCCAATGGGTGGCACGATGGTCCCGAGGGGTGGGGCCAACGAGAGGCGAGGAGGGTCCCGAGGGGGCGGGGCGACCTGGGTCAGGGACACTGGAAGGCGGAGAGATCCCGGGGACAGGGCAAATTGGGGCCGAGGCTGTCCCAAGGGGGCGGGGCCAATTGGAGGCAGGAATTGTCCTGAGGGGGCGGGTGACCCGGGCCAAGGCCAATGAGCGGTGCGATTGTCCCGAAGAGGGCGGGGCAAATTCCGGG
>JAUMJL010002426.1:0-28569 GCA_033558185.1 Dromococcyx pavoninus | reverse complement strand
GGTCCCTGGGTGCAGGGAGTCCTGGGTACGGGAAGGCTCTGGGTGCAAGGATCCCTGAGTGTGGGATCCCTGCATGCTGGGTGGATCCCTAGTTGTAAGGGGCTCGCGATGCAAGGGGCTCCCTGGGTGCGAGCTGCTTGGATGCTCAGTGTGTGGAGGTCCCTGGTTGTGAGGGGGGAGTCTGAGTGTAAGGACTCGCGGTGTCAGGGTCCTTGAGTGTGAGGCCTCTGCGTGGCGCTCGCGGTCCCCGGTTGCGGGAGGCTCAGGATGTGGGTGGTCCCTGTATGCGGGGGCGAGAGCTCTCAGTGCAGGGAGCCCTGAACATTGGGGATCTCTGGGTGCAGGGGGCTGTGGATACGGGGGATTCCTGGAGGTGGAGGTCTCTTGGTGCAGGGGCTCTGGATACAGGGAGTCCCTGTGTGTGTGGGGTCTCTGGTTGTGAGGGGCTCACGATACAGGGGCGTCCCTGGGAGCGGGGTGGGGGAGTCACCGCTGTAGATGAATAAAGCCTGCAGCCCCCCTCCCCCTGTGCCTTCTCGACTCCTTCCCGGAGCAGCGCGGGCCCCTCGGGCCGCTGCGGGGAGCCGGTATGGAGGGGACTGGGGGAAGCTCCCACCGCGCGGGGAGCTCCGGGCTCGGAGCCGCGCGGGGCGGGGGGGGGGGCCTGCGGAGCGTTAGCGGAGAGACGAACACAGAACCACTCGGGGGAGGTGATACGTGGTGCTTTATTTCGAGGCCCCGGGAACCAGGGGTACGCACCCAAATCTGGTTCGAAGATCGTTATAGCGCGACCACATTTTATTCCCTACACGTTTCATAATGTAATGTACGTTCAACAGGTTACAGCTAATACCTATGCATGTACGGATTACTTCATCGGTTAATTAGAATATCAGTCTTTTCGGCGCCAGCTTCCTTCTGTTTTGCTTGGTTAACTCTGGTATGCAAGGTGAACTATAGGCCCAGCCTTTACCTCAACTGCAGGTGCAGGCTTAGCCTAGATAGGTTTCGGATACTTCACAGAGTTCTTACAAGGAGAGAAAAACTTTTCACTTAAATAACCGCTACTTCTAATAGCCACTAAAACACTTAAAGTAATAGAATTTAAAACCACTATTGAAAACCATTATATTTCTATTTCTACCTAATTAATATCAGACTAATATAACAGACTAAATAAAATCGCTTTTCCAACAGGAGGACTCGGAGCCAAGGACCGGCCCTAGGACCCAGCGGCGCGCTACCGGAACGCGAGGGGCGGGCCTAGAGGGGAGGGGGTGTGTTTAAGCAAACAGCGGCCCTGCCGGAGGGGCGGGACAAACCGGAAAGGGGGCGTGTCCATGCAAATGAGACACCGTGAGGGGCACCACGGGACACAGCGCACGCAAACCGCACCGCCGGCCGCGGGCGGGACGGGTACTGGAGGCGGCAGAACACGGGGCGAAGGGTGGGGAGCAGGCGCGGGGGCTGTTGGTGTCGAGACCCGGGTTCGCCGTGAGTTGTGAGAGAGCGGTGCGGCGGGGGCCGCGCGGGGCGGTGTTAGCAACTCATACTTACCTGGCAGGGGAGACACCATGATCAAGCAGGTGGTTTTCCCAGGGCGAGGCTCATCCCTTGCACTCCGGGTGTGCTGACCCCTGCGATTTCCCCAAATGCGGGAAACTCGACTGCATAATTTGTGGTAGTGGGGGACTGCGTTCGCGCTCTCCCCTGGCAAAGCGGTTCAAGGACAGACCAACGCATCTCTTTTGTCTTCTAGCTTTGTCCCGGTGATGGTGCTCCATCCTCTTTTTCCGTTCTCGTTTTGACTAGTTGCTCTGAGCTCTCCCGGTCCCGCTTGTTCCCCCGCGGCTGTAGTGGCTCTCGATACTGACTCTTCCTCCCGTTCATGGGGGCCCCGCTGCTCCCCGGCCCCGCACCTCTATCCCGCATTCCCCGCCCCAGGTGCTGCCCCGCCCCTGTGGGGCCGTCCCAGTCCGGCTCCACCCCGGATCCTCTCCCCCCGCCGCCGTTGCCGCCGCGCCCCCCCGCCAATCCCCCCCCCCTCGGCCGCCGCCGCTGCGGGAGCGCACGTGGAGCCGCCATGGCCCGCCTGGTGCTGCAGGACGGGACCGAGCTGCGGGGCCGCCCCTTCGGGGCCACCGCTGCCGCTGCTGGAGAAGTCGGTGAGTGCGAGATGGGGGTGGCGGGGTGGATCTGGGATGGGGTGTGGGGAGGGATGGACCGGGAAGGGACCGAGATGGGGCGCAGGATGGATCGGTATGGAGGATTTGGGATAGGGTGCGGGGTGTGGGGGGATAGGCGGGGTGAGGATGGACCGGGGTGAGGGATATGGGATGGGCTGCGGGGGGTATGGACCAGTATTGGATCCGGGATGGCGAGGGGAGTCCAGGATGGGGTGTGGGGAGTCCGGGAGGGGGTGTGGGACGGGGTCCGGGATGAGGTGCGGGAGGGATCGCGATATGGTGGATTCGGGATGGCGGGGGGTGGGACGGGGAGGATCCGGGATGGACCGAGATGGGGGTCCGGATTGACGAGGGGGGTGTTCCGGGATGGGATGCGGGATGGTGGGAGGTGGGTCTGATATGGTGGGAAGGGAGGGGGGGTCGGGATGGCGGGGTGGAGCTGAGGGGACCGGGATGGGGTCCGGGATGGCTGCGGGGGACGGAGTTCGGGATGGCGTCCAGGGTGCCGGGGGGTGGGGGCTTGGTGCAAGGATCCCGTTCTGCTCGTGCTCCATCGTGGGGCAGCTGTGGGGCTAGAGTCAGCCGGGACTGGGGGGGCTCGGGATGGAATGAAGGGGGGGGGGTCTCGGTGCGGGGACCCTGCTCTGCTCGTACCCCTCAATGGGGCAGGAGTGGGGGCTGTCCCGGGGCTCGAGACGGGCCAGGGGGGTGGTCCGTGCCGCCTCCATCCCCCCCCCCCTCCCCCCACTCTCCCGGTTCTCCGCAGTGTTCCAGACCGGGATGGTGGGGTACCCCGAGGCGCTCACCGACCCCTCGTACGCGGGGCAGATCCTGGTGCTCACCTACCCCCTCGTGGGCAACTACGGGGTCCCCCCGGACGAGAGCGATGACTTTGGCCTCAGCAAGGTGAGATCGGCCGCGGGGCAGCCCATGGGGCAGGCAGCAGTGTGTGGGGCAGTGAGCGATGCAGGCTGTGGGGCAGGCAGTGGGGCAGGGTGTGTGGGGCAGGCCGCGGGCAGAAAGCAGGGCACGAGGAAGGCTGTGGGGTAGAGGCAGAGGGGTGCCCGTGGGGCAGGCATTGGGGTGTGGAGCAGGCTATGGGGCAGGCAGCAGTGCCCCGGGCAGCGTGTCCCTGCGCGGTGCCAACCGCAGCACCTGGAGCCGCCGGCTGGGCTGAGGGGAAGGTGTGACCCTGGCGCCATGGGGCTCAGAGGAGGGTTTGGCCACAAAGGTGTGGGGCTTGGAGCCAGCAGTGGGGCTGAGGGGGAGGTTTGACCCCCAAGCTGTGGGGCCTGGAGCTGGTGGTGGGGCTGAGGGTGCTCCTAGGAAAGTTTGACTCCGGTGCCATGGGACTCAGGGGAGGCTTTGGCCCCAAAGCCATGGGGCTCAGGGTGCTCAGGGGAGGTCTGACCCCAAAGCTGTGGGGCCTGGAGCCAGCAGTGGGGCTTAGGGGAAGATTTGACCCCAAAGTTGTGGGGTGCAGTGGGGCTGAAGGTGCTCAAGGGGAGGTTTGGCCCCAAAGGTGTGGGCCCCGGAGCCAGTAGTGGGGCTGAGAGGGCTCCGGGAAAGCTTTGACCCCAAAGTTATGGGGCTGAGGGTGCCCCTGGAGCTGGCAGCCACCCTGGTGCCGTGGGGCTTGGAGCTGGCAGTGAGGCTGAGAGGGAGGTTTGACCCCCAAGCTGTGGGGCTCAACCAGCCATGGGGCTGAGGGGGGGTCCCGGAAAGTTGTGACCCCCAAGCCGCGGGGCCGGGAGCCAGCAGTGGGGCTGGGCTGGGGGGAGGCCCCTGCATGCTGGGGCCGGGGGGGCGGGGGGGAGCTGTTCCACAGGGTGTGGGGCTGTGCTGTCCACAGTGGGGCAGGACGGGGTCCCAGCCGCGCAGCACAGGACTGGGGGGCGGGGGGGGGGGGCGGAGGGCAGAGCCGGAGGGAGGACAGGGCCCTTCCCAGCCCCTCAAGCGCCCCAGAGCTGCCCCGGGGCAGAGTCCACGGCCTGCAGGGCCTCCCTGCACCCCACAGCGGCCACGGCCCTGACCTGGGTCCATCCTGCCTGGCACAGGACCCCCCTACAGCCCCCATCCCCACTGCCCCTGTCACTGGGGGGTTTTGGGGTTCCCCACTACAGCCCCCAGACCTGGAGTTCCTGGTCCCTCTGTCCTTGTCACATCCCTCTCTGTTCTAGGGGTTTTGGGGTCCCCCCTGCAGCCCCCAGTCCCCCGTCCCCGTCACACCCCTCTGTACTGGGGTTTTGGGGTCCCCCCTGCAGCCCCCAGCCCCCGGCTCCCGTGTCCCCATCACACCCCTCTCTGTACTGGGGTCTCCCCTGTAGCCACCAGCCCCCCCGTCCCTGTCACACCCCTCTCTGTACTGGAGTTTTGGGGTTCCTGCAGCCCCCACCCAACCCCAGCTCCCAGGAACTGCCCTCCCCCGGGCCCCCCCCATCCCATGGGTCGGGACATTTTTGGGGTCCCCACCATTCTGTGCCTGGCAGGATTGGTGCTTCCCTAGGTGCTGAGCTGGGGGTCCCACAGTGCCGGCCCCTGGGCAGGGGGCTGTGATCCAGTGCCCCCCAGGGCCTGCCCCCCCCTCCCCATCCTGGGGGCCCCCAAGGCTGGACTGAACCTCAGTGTGTGGGGCTGGGGCGGGGGGGGGGCCAATCCTATTCTGGGGTGGGGGGCACCCCAGGGTTGTGGGGGCTCTCCCGGGCTGCAACCCCCCCCCCCTCCTCACCCCACAGTGGTTCGAGTCTGACCGGATCCACGTGGCTGCGCTGGTGGTGGGCGAGTGCTGTGAAACCCCCAGCCACTGGAGTACCACCCGCTCCCTCCACCAGTGGCTGTGCCAGCACAACGTGCCCGGCCTGCAAGGTGGGGTGGGGCGCGCCAGGGGGGCGGCGCTGGGGGCTGGGACCCCGCTCTGCCTGGGGGTTTGCCGACCTGACCTTGGCTGTTGGGGTGATGGTGCTGCTGGGGGGGGCCGAGACACGGATCCAGGGGGTCCTGGTGGGGGGGCGACGGACCCGGGGGGTCCTGGGTGGAATGGATCCCAGGGGTCCTGGTACGGTGGGGGGGATGATCCAGGGGGTCCTGGCTGGGATGGATCCCCGGGGGTCCTGGTACAGGGGGAGATGGATCTTGGGGAGTCCTGGGTGGGACGGATCTTAGGGGGTCCCGATGTGGTGGGGGACGGATCCAGGGAGTCCTGGGTGGGACAGATCCGGGGAGTCATGGTCCTGGGGGACACACGGATCCAGGGGGGTCCTGGTGTGTAGAGGGATGGATTGAGGGTGGTCTTGGTCCTGGGTGGGATGAATTGAGGGGGGTCCTGGTCCTGGGGAGGACACACGGATCTCAGGGGTCCTGGTGTGGAGGGGGATGGACTCGGGGGTTCCTGGTGCAGGGGTAGATGGATCCAAATGGGATGGATCCAGGAGGTTCTGGTTGGGGCAGGTGGATCCAGGGAGTCCTGGGTGGGACAAATCCAGGGGTTCCCAGTTTTGGGGTGGGGGCAGGGCTGGGGGGGTCCCTGCTGAGATGGATTCATGGGGTCTCGGTGTTGAGTCTGCAGGGTCCAGGGTGGGACAGATCTGAGGGGTCCCAGTGCAGGGGGGGAGGGATAGACCGGGGGGGGGGGTGTCCTGGGATGGATCCAGGGGGTCCCAGGTAACTTGGATCTGGGGGGTCCTGCTGTAGGATGGATGGATCTAGGGGATCCCGGTGGGGTGGGAGGGTTTGGGGCTGGGGGGTCCCAGGTGGGGTGTATCCATGGGATCCTGGTCAGGGTGGGAGAGATCCAGGTGGGACAGGGCCATGGGGTCCTGGGTGGTCCTGGTCTAGGTGGGACGGATCTGTGGGGGTCCCAGTATTGGGGGGACAGATCCCGGGGCTCCTGGGTGGGATGGATCCAGAGGTCCCAGGTGGGATAGGTCGGGGGGGGGCGTGTCTGGGTGGGACAGATCCGGGGGGTCCTGGAGTGGGAGGGGCAGGGCTGAGGGGTCCTGATCAGGGTGGGTCAGATCTGGAGGGTGCTGAGCCCCCCTGTGCGCAGGTGTGGATACGCGGGCGCTGACGAAGAAACTGCGTGAGGAGGGGTCTCTGCTGGGGAAGCTGCTGCCCGACGGGACCCCCGAGGACAGCGTCACCTTTGAGGACCCCAACCTGCGGCACCTGGTGCAGGAGGTGTCGATCAAGGTGGGGCTGGGGGGCACCACAGGGTCCCTGGGGGTTGATTGGGGTCCCTGAAGGGGTGGTGGTGGGTCCTTGATATGGGATGGGGGGGGTCCTTGCGAGGACAATGAGGACGTTGGGGGGCAATGGTGGTGGAATTGCGAGGGGGGTGTGTGCAGCAGCTGGGGTGGGGGGATCCCTGCTGTGGGGTGGGGGCACTGGGAGGGGCTCTGGGGTGGGGGGGTCCAGGCTGACCCACGCCCTCCCCCCAGAGCCCCCGCGTGTTCAACCCGGGGGGGTCCCTGCGCGTCGTGGCCATCGACTGCGGCCTCAAGGGCAACCAAATCAGGTGCCTGTGCCAGCGCGGGGCCTGCGTCACCGCCGTGCCCTGGGACCATCCCCTGGACCCTGCAGGTGGGCAGGATGGGCCCCGGGGAGGGTGGGGGGAGGCTCAGCACCACAGGTGGGTAGGATGGGACCCTGTCTGGGATCCCGGGGTCCCTGTTCTGATCCTGTTGTTGGTCTGGGGTTCCCAGGGTCCCCACTCTGATCCCACCGTGGGTCTGGGGTCCTGCTGTGACTCCGCTGTGGGTCTGGGGTCCTGAGGTCCCCACTGTGACGCCGCTGTGGGTCTGGGGTCCCAGGGTCCCTGCTCTGACCCCACCGTGGGTCTCAGGTCCCGGGGGGTCCCCACTGCAGGTCTGGGAACCTGGGGTCTCTGTTCTGACCCTGTTGTGGGTCTGGGGTTCCCAGGGTCCCCACTGTGACCCCACCATGGGTCTAGGGTCCCAGGGTCCCTGCTCTGACCCCACCGTGGGTCTCAGGTCCAGGGGGGTCCCCACTGCAGGTCTGGGATCCTGGGGTCTCTGTTCTGACCCTGTTGTGGGTCTGGGGTTCCCAGGGTCCCCACTGTGACCCCACCATGGGTCTGGGGTCCCAGGGTCCCTGCTCTGACCCCACCGTGGGTCTCAGGTCCCGGGGGGTCCCCACTGCAGGTCTGGGATCCTGGGGTCTCTGTTCTGACCCTGTTGTGGGTCTGGGGTTCCCAGGGTCCCCACTGTGACCCCACCATGGGTCTGGGGTCCCAGGGTCCCTGCTCTGACTCCACCGTGGGTCTCCGGTCCCGGAGGTCCCCGCTGCGGGTCTGGGGTCCTGAGGTCTCTGCTCTGATCCCACCGTGGGTCTGGGGTCCCAGGGTCCCTGCTGTGACCCCATTGTGGTTCTGGGACTCTGAGGTCCCCACCATGGGTCTGGGTTCCCGGGGTCCCCCCCTTACATCTGGGGGTCCCAGGGTTCCCCCTGTGGCCCCACCGTGGGTCCGGGGTCCCACTGTGATCCCCCGCTCCTGGCAGAGTTCGACGCGCTGTTCGTGAGCAATGGCCCCGGGGACCCCCAGCGCTGTGGGGTGACGGTGGCCACCCTGCGCCGTGCGGTGACCGCGCCCCAGCCCCGGCCCGTGTTTGGGGTCTGCCTGGGCCACCAACTGCTCGCCCTGGCCATCGGCGCTCGCACCTACAAGATGAAGTGAGGGGGGGCCGGGGTCACTGCTAGGAGCTGCGTTTGGGGTCAAGATGGGGGTTGCAGTAGGGGTCCAGGGTTGGGGTGTTTGCAGGGGATCCGGGATGGGGGTCCCCGTGGGGGTCTGAGCTTGGGGTCCCTATGGGAGTCTGGGATCAGGGTCCTTATGAGGGTCTGGGGTCGGGGTCTCTGGGGGAGTCTGGGCTCAGGGAGCTTGCAGGGATCCAGGTTTGGGGTCTCTGGGGGGAGTCCGCGGTTGGTGTCCCCATGGGAGTCCAGAGTCAGGGTCACCACAGGGGTCCAGAGTTGGGGTGCGCGCGGGGGTCTGGGATTGGGATCACTGTGGGGGTCCAGAGTTGGGATCTCTGCAGGGGTCTGGAGTCCTCAGAGGGGTCCAGGCTTGGGGTCCCTATGGGAGTCTGGGTCTGGGGTTTCTGTGGGGGTCTGCTTGGGGGGTCCCTGTGGGGATCCGGGTGGGGGTCCCCATGTGGGTCAGGGGTCACTGCGGGGGTTTAAGTTCGGGGTCCATGTGGGAGTCTGGGTGGGGGTCTGAGGTCCCTGTGGGTGTCCGAGCGGGGGTCCCCGTGTCCCCCCCCAGGTACGGTAACCGTGGGCACAACCAGCCGTGCGTGCACGAGGAGTCGCGGCGCTGCTTCCTGACGGCGCAGAACCACGGCTTTGCGGTGGCGGCCGAGGGGCTCCCGGGGGGCTGGGCTCCCCTCTTTACCAACGCCAATGACGGCTCCAACGAGGGCATCGTGCATGAGAGCAAACCCTTCTTCAGGTGCGCAGGGTGCTCAGCACTGCGGCGGGAGGCAGGATGGGACCCTGTGTGGGGCTCAGCACTGCGGGGGGAGCAGAATGGGACCCTGTGGGGGGCTCAGCACCGCGGGGGGAGCAGGATGGGACCCAGTGGGGGGCTCAGCACTGCGGGGGAGAGGCAGGATGGGGCCCTGCGGGGGGCTGGGGGCAGAGTACCACAGATGGGTGGCAGGACAAGACCCTCTGGGGGGCAGGGAGCTCTGATGGGATCCTGCAGGTGGGCTGGGACTCAGCACCATGAGGGAGGCAGGATGGGACCCTGCGTGGGGGCAGTGGGCTCAGCACCACGAGGGGAGCAGGATGGGACTCTGCATGGGCAGGGGTGCTGGGGGGGGCTGTGAGGCTGAGGGGAGGAGAGCAGGGGTACACGGGGATGAGTGAGGGGGTCTGGGGGCTGCCTGGACCGTGAGGGGGAGCTGGGAGTGCCCGGGGTGTGAGGGGTGGGGCACGCCAGGGTCCCTGGGGGGGGTTGAGGTCGAGGTCCCTGCAGGGGTGGTCGGGGGTGGGGGTCACCATGGGGTCTCCACAGGGGGTTGAGGTCAGGGTCATTGTGAGGGTGGGGAGGGTGTGGGGGGCAGCAGGGGCTCGGTGGGCGCCGTGGGTTGCTGTCCCACGGCCCCTGCCCCCCAGCGTGCAGTTCCACCCTGAGCACCGCGCGGGCCCCACGGACCTGGAGGGGCTCTTTGACATCTTCATCGAGATGGCGCGAGACCTGCGGCGGGGGGACGGCGGCACCAGCTGCACCCGTTAGTGGGGCGGGGGGCTGTGGGGTGGGGACAGTGGCTGGGGGCTTTGGGATGGGAGACGTGGGCAGGGGCTGTGGGACCAGGACTGCGGCTGGGGGCTGTGGGGCAGGGGCTGTGGGACAGGGCACTGTGCGGGGGCTCTGTGTGCCCCCAGCCCCACGGCCTACGTGCTCCCCAGTGCTGGAGGGTCTGTGGGACAGGGTCTGTGGTCGGGGGCTGTGCAGGACCCCAACCCCACACTCCGTGTCCCCCCAGTGCGGGAGCGGCTGCGCTCCTGGCTGAGCCCCCGCGTGGTGCCAGAGGAGGGTCTGGATGTGGCACTGGCTCCGGACGTGCCGGGGGGTCCGGATGTGCCAGGGGGTCCGGAGGTGTCACGGCCGCGCAAGGTGCTGATCCTGGGCTCGGGGGGCCTCTCCATCGGCCAGGCTGGAGAGTTTGACTACTCGGGGTCACAGGTGAGGGGGGGGGGGGGGGGGGGGGCAGTGGGAAGGGGGGAGATCCCTGAGAGGGACAGTGGGGGTCCTTGGAGAGGGGGCAGTGGGGTCCTTGGGAGGGTCCCTGGGACGCAACAGGGGTCCTGGGGGGTTGGTGAGGGTCCCTGGAGGGGGGGCAATGGAGGGGGATTGGGGGTCCTTGGGGAGTGATGGGGGTCTCTGGGATAATAGGGGTCATGGGGGGGCAGCAGGGGTCCGGGGGGGACAGCGGGGTCCCTGCAGTGATGGGAGTCGGGGGTGGGGGCTTGCGGGGGGTCCCTGGGACAATGGGAGCCCCTGCGGTAATGGGGTCCCTGGCAGGATGAGGGGTGTCCCTGGGGAAGCAGTGGGGCGTCCCTGTCAGGATGGGGGGGAGGGGGTCCCTGGGGCTTGGTGGGTTCTCTGGTATGAAGGGGGTCCCTGTGGGAGGGGTCCCTGGGGGGTGTGGGTCCATGGGGGCTGTTGGTGGTTCCTCAGGACTGATGGGTTCCCTGGTGCAAGGTGGGGGGCGGGGAGTCCCTGGAGTCAGTGGGGGTCCCCGTTGGTGCGGGGGTCCCAGAGTCAGCGCGGGGGTCTCTGTTGCCCCCCCTCCAGGCCATCAAGGCACTGAAGGAGGAGCAGATCCAGACGGTGCTGATCAACCCCAACATCGCCACTGTGCAGACCTCCAAGGGGCTGGCGGACAGGGTCTACTTCCTGCCCATCACCCCCCACTACGTCACACAGGTGGGGCTGGGGGAACTGGGAGGGCTGAGGGGCACGGAGGGGGCTGGGGGAACTGGGGAGCATGGGAATAGGGGGGCTGGGGGTGCTGCATGGAGGATAAGAAAAGGGGTTGGGGGCCACCTGGCCAGGGGGAGCAGTTGGGGGCACTGGGACCGTGGGGCTGGGGGTGGTGGAGGTCTCTGCCCCATGGGTCCCTGGCTCCTGAGTCTGGTGGCCACCATGTCCTGCCCCGGTGTGGTGCCACTGTTGGGTCTCTATTCCTTGTTCTGGTGGCCACCGTTGGGTCGCCACCCCACGGGTCTGGTGGCCACCGTGGTCCGTGACTCTTGAGTGTGGCCCCCCAGGTGATCCGTAATGAGCGGCCGGATGCGGTGCTGCTGGCGTTTGGGGGGCAGACGGCGCTGAACTGCGGCGTAGAGCTGCGGCGCGCGGGCGTGCTGGAGCGGTACCGCCTGCGCGTGCTCGGCACCCCCGTTGCTGCCATCGAGATGACCGAGGACCGCAAGGTCTTCGTCCAGAAGATGGAGGAGATCGGCGAGCATGTGGCGCCCAGCGAGGCCGCGGCCTCCCTCGAGCAGGTCCCGGGGCCTGGGGGTGTGGGAAGGAGGGCAGATGGGGGGGTGAATGGGGCAGGATGGGGGGAGGGAGGGCAGATGGGGGACAGGATGGGGGGGCTGAATGGGGCTGGATGGGAATGGGAAAGGGGACAGGATGGGGGGGTGGATGGGGTTGGGACGGGGAGCAGGATGGGGGTGGATGGGGTGCAGGATGTGGAGTAGCACGGGGCAGGATGAGGTGGGAGGGTGGGTGGATGGGGGCAGGATGGGGTATATAAAGGGCAGGATGGGTGGCTGGGGGGGTGGGAAGTGGGGCAGGATGGGGTGTATGGGGGGCGGATGGGACAGGATAAGGGGCAGCTCAGGGGGTGGGATGGGGTGTGGGGGGGCACTGGATGGGGGCAGGATGGGGTGGGATGAGGGAAGGCGTGGGGCAGCTCTGAGGGTGGGATGGGGGGTGAGGGTCTGGATGTGGCTCAGGCCATGGGTCAGGCCATGGGTCGCTCTCGAGGTTGCTCTCCCGGTCACTGTCCCTGTCCCCGTCCCCCGCAGGCGCTGGCGGCCGCCGCCCGCCTCGGGTACCCGGTGCTTGTGCGCTCAGCGTTCGCCCTGGGCGGGCTGGGCTCGGGCTTCGCCAGCAGCGCTGAGGAACTGGTGTCACTGGTGAGCCAGGCACTTGCCCACAGCCCCCAGGTGCTGGTGGACAAGAGCCTCAAGGGCTGGAAAGAGATCGAGTACGAGGTGGTGCGCGACGCCTACGACAACTGCGTCGCGGTACGGGGGGAATCGGGGGCTCTTGTGGGGCTGGGGGTGCTGGGGGTACAGAATTGGAGGCTCCTGTGGGGCTGGGGATCCCAGGGATGCAGGATCGGGGGCTCCCATGGGGCCCCAGCCCCAGGGAATCCTCCCCTCAACTTCCATGGGGCTAGGGGGGTCAGGGGTGCAGGGTCAGGGGCTCTCATGGGACTGGGGGTGCCAAGGGTGCAGGACTGGGGACTCCTGTGGGGCCATGGATGCAGGATCAGGGGCTTCTGTGGGACCCCAGCCCCTTCCCTGCTGCTGGGGGTGCTGGGTTGGGGGCTCCCATGGGGCTTGGGGATCAGGGTGAAGGGCTCCCATGGGATCTCAGCCCCTTATGTGGGGCCAGGGATGTGGGGTTGGGGGCGCCTGTGAGGCGGGGGGTGCTGGGTCAGGGACTCCTGTGGGACCCCAGCTTCAGGGAATTCTCCCCCCACCTTCCATGGGGCTGAGGGTGCAGGGTCGGGTTCTCCCAGGAGCTGGGGATGCAGGGTTGGGAGCTCCTGTGGGACCCCTGCCCCTTCTGTGAGGCCAGTACGGGGGGTCCTGGGCGCTGCCCCCCTTGAGTGTCCTCCCCACTCCTGGGGGTCCTCGGAGGGGAGGGTCCTTCTCCATCCCCGGCCATGCCGCGACACCCTGATATAGGGGAAGGGGGGGGGGTGTTGGGAGCCCACAGGGCCCCCCTGGAGCAGCTGGGGGGGTGGGGTGGGTGGGTGGGCTGTGGGGTGTGTCCCACCCTCAACCTGCTGTGTCACCCCCTCCTTCTCCCACCCCCAGGTGTGCAACATGGAGAACCTGGACCCGCTGGGCATCCACACGGGCGAGTCCATTGTGGTGGCGCCGAGCCAGACGCTCAACGACGCTGAGTATTTCCGGCTGCGCCGTACTGCCCTCAAGGTGGTGCAGCACCTGCGCATCGTGGGCGAGTGCAACATCCAGTTTGCCCTCAACCCCGAGTCCGAGCAGGTGAGCGCGGCCACCACAGGGCCCATCGTGGCCGCTCTGACCTTGGTTGTGGCCACCACGGCTCTGGTTGTGGTCACCATGAGTGTGGTTTGCTCTCTGTGATCATGGGTGTGTCCACATTGGCCCCCTGGTTGTGGCCACTGTAGGCTTGGTCGTGACCCCTGGTTGTGGCCACTATAGCCCTGATTGTGGCCACTATAGCCCTGATTGTGGCTAAGATAGCCCTGGTTGTGTCTCTGGGTTGTGGCTATGGCGGCTGTGGTTGTGGCCACCGTAGGCCTGGTTGTGGCCTCTGGTAGTGACCACTGTAGCCTCGGTTGTGGCTACTGTGGCTTCCTGGTTGTGGCCACCGTGGCTCTGGTTACGGCCCCGGGTTGTGGTCACCATAGCCCTGGTTATGGTCACCGTGGTCCCCAGTTGTGGCCACTGTAGCCCCAGCTGTGGCTACTGTGGCCCTCCTGGTTGTATCCACCATGGCTTTAGTTGTGGCCTGCGGTTGTGGCCGCCGTGGCTGTGGCTGACGGTGCCCCCACAGTACTACATCATCGAGGTGAATGCGCGGCTGTCGCGCAGCTCAGCACTTGCCAGCAAGGCCACGGGGTACCCGCTGGCCTACGTGGCCGCCAAGCTGGCCTTGGGCATCCCCCTGCCCATGCTCAGGTACCGATGGCCGGGGGGGCCGGGTGCCAAGGGGTCCCTGGGTGCCAGGGTTGGGGGGCTTCCATGGGCACTGGGGGGAGGATGTCCCGGGGGGCACTGGGGCAGGGGGGGTGTCCAGGGGTACTGGGGTAGGGGGAGTGCTAGGGCAGAGGGGGGTCCCGGGGGGCGCTGGGGCAAGGTGGGGTCCCTGGGCACCAGAGGAGGGTTCCCGGGGGGCGTTGGGGCAAGGCGGGATCCCTGGGCACCAGAGGGGGGGGTCCCGGGGGCACTGGGGCAGAGGGGTGGTCCATGGGCACTGGGGCGGGTGGGGTTCTCAGGGGTCTCTGGAGTGGGGGTATCTGGGGGTCCTGGGGCAGGGGGAGTCCCGGGGGCACTGGGGCGTCTCTGGCTGCTGGGGCAGGGGGCATTCCTGGGGTGCTGGGCTGGTCGGGTCCTGGGAGGTGGTGGGGCAGTGGGGATTCCCAGGGGCCTCTGGGGTGGGGGGGTCCTTGGATGCCGGGGCGGGTGGAGTCCTGGGGACACTGGGGCAGGGGGACGTCCCTGGGGTGCCGGGGTGGATGGGTGCTGGGGGGGCACTGGGACAGGGTTGTGGGGCAGAGGGGTCCCTGGACGCTGGGGCAGGGGGTTGCTGGGCTGGGTCCTGGGGGCACTGGTGTGTGTGGGAATTCCAAGGGCATCGGGATGAGCGGGAGGTCCTGGGGGGTGCTGTGGCTGGGAGGTCCCAGGTTTGCTTGGGTGTGTGGTCCCTGGGGGCGCCAGGGCGCGGGGGGCTCCTGGGCACTGTCCGTGTGCCGCCATGACGGCCACTGATCCGCGTGCCCCATGCAGGAACTCAGTCACCAACTCCACCACGGCCAACTTCGAGCCCAGCCTGGACTACTGCGTCGTCAAGATCCCGCGCTGGGATCTCAGCAAGTTCCTGCGCGTCAGCACCAAGATCGGCAGCTCCATGAAGAGTGTGGGTGAGCGCGGGGGGTCACGGGGGCACGGGGGAGCAGGGGGGCAGGGGGCACGGGCGCTGACCACCCCGTCCCCAGGGGAGGTGATGGCCATCGGCAGGAGCTTCGAGGAGGCCTTCCAGAAGGCACTGCGCATGGTGGACGAGAACTGCGTCGGCTTTGACCACACTGTGAAGGCAGCGTCGGATGTGGTGAGTGCTGGGTGGGGTGGGGGCGTCCCTGGGATGTGGGGGTCCCGCGGGAGCTGGGGCAGGGGCATCCTGGGGCTGCTGGCGGGGGGGGTGGGGGCGGGGAGGTGGGCATTGTGGGGGAGCCAGGGGGCGCTGGGGGCGGGCAGTCCTGGGGGAGAGGGCACAGGGGGTCCCTGGGTGCTGGGGTAGGGGAGACCCTGGGGGCACTGAGGCTAGGGCTCCCAGGGGTGGGGGGTCCTGGGGGCACTGGAGAGGGTGGGGAGAGTGGGGGGGGGGGGTCCTGGTGCAGGGGGTCCTCAGGGTGTGATGTTTGGGGTCCCAGGATGCTGGGGGGCATGGGGGTCCCAGGGGTGCTGGGGCAGGCGGGTCCAGGGGATGCTGGGGTGGGGGGTCCTGGGGGCCACTGGAGCCAGGAGGGTCCCACAAAGGTAGGCAGGGGGGGGTCTCAGGGGTGCTGGGGGGGAAGTCCTGGGCCTGCTGGGGTGGGGGGTCCCGGGAGGTACCGGGCAGGTGTGGGGCCAGGGGGCCCCAGGGGTGCTGGGGCAGGAGAAGTGTCCCAGGGGGGTGATGTGGGGGGTCCTAAGGCGCTGGGTTGAGGGTTCTCAGGGGCGCTGGGGGGGGGGGAAGATCCCGGGGGGGTTGATGTGGCCATGCTGACCTCGGCATCGCGGCAGGAGCTGGAGACGCCGACGGACAAGCGGATCTTTGTGCTGGCAGCGGCGCTGCGCGCTGGGTACTCCATTGAGCGGCTCTACGAGCTGACCAAGATCGACCGGTGGTTCCTGCACAAGATGAAGAACATCACGGACCATGCAGCGCTGCTCGAGTCGTACCGCGAGGGCCAGGCTGCGATGCCGCCCACTGTGCTGCGCCGCGCCAAGCAGCTCGGCTTCTCCGACAAGCAGGTGGCCCTGGCCGTGCTCAGGTACCATGGGAGGGGTGGACGCATGCTCTGTCCCTCCTGCCACCCCGCGCTCACCCCGTGCACACCCCACAGCACTGAGCTGGCCGTGAGGAAGACGCGGCGCGACCTGCAGATCCTGCCAGTGGTGAAGCAGATCGACACGGTGGCGGCCGAGTGGCCGGCACAGACCAACTACCTGTACCTGACCTACAACGGCGCCGAGCACGACCTGGCCTTCCGCGAGCCCCACGTCATGGTCCTCGGCTCCGGCGTTTACCGCATCGGCAGCAGCGTCGAGTTTGACTGGTGCGCGGTCGGCTGCATCCAGGAGCTGCGCAAGGTGGGACCAACAGCATTCCTGGCCGCGCTGTGGGGTTGGGGGACGCTGCAGGTGGGGCCTTCGCCTCACTGCGTCCCTCTGCGCCCCCAGATGGGCTTCAAGACGATCATGGTGAACTACAACCCTGAGACGGTGAGCACCGACTACGACATGTGTGACCGCCTCTACTTCGACGAGATCTCCTTTGAGGTCAGTGGGGCTGGGGTCCTGCATGCTCTGAGGATGTGCTCTGGGGCTGGGGTCCCACACGCCATGGGGCTGGGGATGCACTGTGGGACTGGGAATGGTTGTGGTGGGGCTGGGGTCATGCCTGCTGTGGGGCTGGAGTCCTGCACGCCATGAGGCTGGGGACGCACTGTGGGGCCAGGGCTCTGCAGACTGAGGATAGGGTCCTGCATGCTGTGGGGCTGGGGACACACCGTGGGGCTGGGGTCCTGCATGCCATGGGGCTGGGTCGCGCCGTGTGTCCGTGTGTGTCGTGGTGCCCCCGGCCCAGCCACGCTGTGCCGCGCCGTGCAGGTGGTGATGGACATCTACGAGCTGGAGAGCCCCGAGGGCGTGATCCTGTCGATGGGGGGGCAGCTGCCCAACAACATGGCGATGGCGCTGCACCGGCAGCAGTGCCGCATCCTGGGCACCTCGCCCGAGGCCATCGACTCGGCTGAGAACCGCTTCAAGTTCTCGCGCCTGCTCGACTCCATCGGCATCAGCCAACCCCGCTGGAAGGAGCTCTCGGACATGGAGGTGGGGCGGCCGTGGGGCGGCCGTGGGGTGGCCCTGGGACAGGGTGGGTGGGGGCAGCGCTGAAGGCGCCGTCTCTCCTGCAGTCGGCCAAGCGGTTCTGCGGCACCGTGGGGTACCCGTGCGTCGTGCGCCCCTCCTACGTGCTGAGTGGTGCCGCCATGAACGTCGCGTACTCCGACAGCGACCTGGAGAAGTTCCTGAGCAACGCGGTGGCCGTCTCCAAGGAGCAGCCCGTTGTCATCTCCAAGTTCATCCAGGAGGCCAAGGTCCAGCCAGGAGGCTGCTCCGGCCTCGGCGTGCACCGTGGGGCTGGGGATACACCCTGGGGCTGGGGTCCTGTGCCACGGGCCCTGACCATGTCGCCGCTCGCAGGAGATCGATGTGGACGCAGTGGCCTCGGACGGGGTGGTGGTGGCCGTCGCCATCTCGGAGCACGTAGAGAACGCGGGGGTGCACTCGGGCGACGCCACCCTGGTGACGCCCCCCCAGGACATCACCCCGAAGACACTGGAGCGCATCAAGGCCATCGTCCACGCCGTGGGGCAGGAGCTGCAGGTCACCGGGCCCTTCAACCTGCAGCTCATCGCCAAGGTACCCACCTGGGGGGCCGCACCTGCCCCGCCACAGGGATGCCCTGCAGCCCCCACGAGCCCCACACATCCCCTCTCCCCCAGGATGATCAGCTGAAGGTGATCGAGTGCAACGTGCGCGTCTCCCGCTCCTTCCCCTTCGTCTCCAAGACCCTGGGCGTGGACCTGGTGGCTTTGGCCACCCAGGTGATCATGGGCGAGGACGTGGAGCCCGTGGGGCTGATGACGGGCACAGGCATTGTCGGCGTCAAGGTGAGTGGGGATTGCACGGAGGCAAAGGTGCTGAAGGCCGGAGCTGGGGTCCTGAAGGGCAGGGACTGAGGGGCTGGAAGGTCTTGGCGTCCTGGAGAGTCTGGGGTCCCGGAGGGGCAGGAGGCTCGCAGGAGCTGGGGTCCCTGATGCCCCCGTGCCCCCCAGGTGCCCCAGTTCTCGTTCTCGCGCCTGGCGGGCGCTGACGTGGTGCTGGGCGTGGAGATGACGAGCACGGGCGAGGTGGCATGCTTCGGTGAGAACCGCTGCGAGGCCTACCTGAAGGCCATGCTCAGCACCGGCTTCAAGATCCCCAAGAAGAACATCCTGCTGACCATTGGCAGCTACAAGGTGCGAGGGGCCGGGGCTTTGGGGGTGTGAGGGGGTGTTTGGGGTGGGGGCCGGGGTCCCTCCTCCACCCGCTGAGTGCCCGCGGCGCCGTTGCAGAACAAGAGCGAGCTGCTGCCCACCGTGCGGACACTGGAGAGCCTGGGGTACCAGCTCTACGCCAGCCTGGGCACCGCTGACTTCTACACCGAGCACGGTATCAAGGTGGGGCCGGGGGCACCTGGGGGTGGAGGGATGGAGGGGCAGGGTCTGAGGGTCCCAGAGGGGCAGGGTCTGAGGGCCAGGAGGTACAGGGACTGGGGTCCCAGTGGAGGCAGGGACTAGGTGGGTCCTGGAGGAAGCCAGGGCTGGGGGGCAGCAGGAGCCGGGGCTATGGAGGGATGGAGGGGCCGGGGCTGGGGTCCCACGGGGTTCTGGGTCTGAGGGTGTGGAGGGGCTGAAGCTGGGGTTCTGCAGGGCCAGGTGTTCCTGAGGGTCGCAGAGGGGCCGGAGTTCTGGAGGGGCTGAGTCTGGGGGTCTGCAGGGGCAGGATTTGAGGATCCCTCAGGGGCCGTGGTCCCGGGGTGCCCTCAGGGGGTCTGACGGCAGCACTGCCACAGGTAATGGCCGTGGACTGGCACTTCGAGGAGGCGGAGGGCAGCGAGGCGGGCGCGCGGGAGGCACAGCGCAGCATCCTGGACTACCTGGCCGAGAACCACTTTGAGATGGTCATCAACCTGTCCATGCGCAACTCGGGCGGGCGCCGCCTCTCCTCCTTTGTCACCAAGGGCTACCGCACACGGCGCCTGGCGGTCGACTACTCGGTGCCCCTCATCATTGACATCAAGTGCACCAAGCTCTTCGTGGAGGTGGGCGTCCTGCGTTCAGCTCCGGGCTCTGAGAGAGACCGGGAGGGGCTGGAGCACGTCCGGAGAAGGGAGCGGAGCTGGGGAAGGGTCTGGAGAACAGGGGCTGTTGGAGCGGCTTAGGGCCCTGGGGGGCTTTGGTCTGGAGAAGAGGAGGCTGAGGGGAGACCTCATTGCTCTCTGCAGCTCCTGGAGAGGAGGGTGGAGCCAGGGGATGGGATGAGAGGAAATGGCCTCAAGTTGGCCAGGGCAGGGTCAGATTGGATATTAGGAACAATTCCTTCATGGAAAGAGTTGTGAAACCCTGACAGAGGCTCCCAGGGCAGTGGTGGCATCTCCATCCCTCGAGGGGTTCAAACCCTGTAGATGAAGTGCTCGGGGATGGTTTGGGAGTGGTTCAGGGGTGCTCAATCTCAAAGCTCATTTCCAACCAAAGAATTCCTTGATTCTGTGACCCTGCTCCCCCAGCCCTGGAGGGGCTCAGACCCTGTGTCTCTGTGGCAGCTGGGGACAGGGTTTGGTCGTCACGGGAGCGTTGGGCTGGATGAGCCTGGAGGGCTTTTCCATCCTCAGCCCTTCTGTGGTTCGGTGCGGCCCCTGCCCCCTCGGCGATTCCCACCCCTGTGGGTCCCTCCAGTCAAGGAGCAAGGGGGGCCGGGGAACCAAAGTCGTGCTGGGGTGGGGTGGGGCAGGCGATGCTGAGGGGAGTTGGGTTCATTTTTGGGGTGTGGGTTGGGCATCCCCGGCTCAGCCTTGTTCCTGAGCTTCCCCCACGGCTCCATCTCTGCAGGCTCTGGGGCAGATTGGGGCGGCCCCCCCGCTGAAGATGCACGTGGACTGCATGACCTCCCAGAAACTGATCCGCCTGCCCGGTACGGGGGGGAGGGCACCACCGGGGGCTGTGGGGCACGGGCACCACCAGGGGCTGGGGGGGGGGGCACACGGAGAGGGGGCAGCACCAGGGTCCCAGGGTGCCGCTCGGAGCGGGGACAGCATGGAGGCTGTGGAGGGAAAGGGGCATACAGAGCTGGGTCAGCACAGGGGCTGCCACCTGGAGCCGGGCTGTGACTCCTGTGCTGACCCCCCTTGGCTCCCCAGGCCTGATCGACGTCCACGTGCACCTGCGTGAACCGGGTGCCACCCACAAGGAGGACTTTGCGTCAGGCACGGCGGCGGCGCTGGCCGGCGGCGTCACCATGGTGTGCGCCATGCCCAACACCAGCCCCGCTGTCACCGACGCCACCTCCTTCGCGCTGGCGCAGAAGGTGAGGGGCTCCCCGGCCACACCCCACCCCGTCCCTCGGCTCTGGCGCGGCACCCACTGCCTCTCACCCGCAGCTCGCTGAGGCCGGCGCCCGCTGCGACTTCGCCCTCTTCCTGGGTGCCACGGCCGAGAACGCGGGCGCACTGGGAGCCCTGGCGGGGGCGGCCGCAGGGCTCAAGATGTACCTGAATGACACCTTCTCCGCCCTGCACCTGGGTGACCTTGCGCTCTGGATGGAGGTGAGTGGGGCTGCATGCCAGGGCTGAGCACAAGGCTGGATGTGGCTTCTGTCCCTGGCACCCTCCATCCCTGTCCCTGCAGCACTTCGCGCAGTGGCCGCGTCACCTGCCCGTGGTGGCGCATGCGGAGCGGCAGACGGTGGCTGCCGTGCTGATGGTGGCCCAGCTGTTCCAGCAGCCCGTGCACATCTGCCATGTGGCACGCAGGGAGGAGGTGAGTGACGCGGGGGGCACCAGGGGGAGTGCGGGGGCTGGTCGGGGTCCCCCCTCACTGCCGCTCCCCCAGATCCTGCTCATCAAGGCAGCGAAGCAGAAGGGGATCCCGGTGACCTGCGAGGTGGCCCCGCACCACCTCTTCCTGTGCCGCGACGACCTGGTGCGCCTCGGCGAGGGCCGGGGGGCCGTCAGGCCAGAGCTGGGCACCCGCCAGGACCTGGAGGCGCTCTGGGAGAACATGGACACCATCGACTGCTTTGCCACGGACCACGGTGAGCCCTGGGGCGGCGGCAGGACCTACACCGACCCACTGAGAGCTGGGGGCCAGCCTGGAGAAGAGAAGGCTGTGGGGAGACCTTAGAGCAGCCGCCCAGGACTGAAAGGGGCTCTAGGAAAGCTGGGAAGGGGCTCTGGATCAGGGAGTGCAGGGACAGGATGAGGGGAAGGGTTTGGAGCTGCAAGAGGGGAGATTGAGATGAGATCTTGGGGGGAAATGTTTTGGTGTGAGGGTGGGAGGCCCTGGCCCAGGTTTCCCAGAGCAGTGGTGGCTGCCCCATCCCTGGAGGTGTTGAAGGCCAGGTTGGATGGGTCTTGGAGCCCCCTGATCCAGTGGGAGGTGTCCCTGCCCATGGCAGGGGGTGGGACTGGATGGGCTTGGAGATCCCTTCCCACCCAAATCATCCCATGAGTCTGTGGACACCATCAGCTTTAGTGCCACCGTCGTTGTTACCATCCCCGTCACCATCACCACTAAAGTCATCCTCACCATTATCATTCCTGACACCATCACCATCCCTGGTGCCATCATCATCACAGTTATCATTACCATCACCATCCCCTGCCCCATCCCCATCCCTGCAGGTGTTGAATGCCAGGTTGGATGGGGCTCGGAGCCCCCTGATCCAGTGGGAGGTGTCCCTGCCTATGGCACTGGATGTGTCTGAGGTCCCTCCTCACCTAACCCACCCCATGGTTCTGTCACCCTGACCCACAGCCCCCCACACGCTGGAGGAGAAGCAGGGCCCGGAGCCCCCCCCCGGCTTCCCGGGGCTGGAGACGCTGCTGCCGCTGCTGCTCACGGCGGTGTCCGAGGGGCGGCTCTCGGTGGACGACGTCGTGCGGCGCCTCTACGAGAACCCCCGCAAGATCTTCGGGCTCCCGGCGCAGGAGGACACCTACGTGGAGGTTGGTCCTGGTACCCCAGCCCCAGATCCCACCCCACAAACCCTGAATTCAGACCCCCAGACCCCAGATCCGGCCCCCCGCAGCCCGTATCCAGCTCCCCCCAGCCTGGATCCAAATCCTCCAAACCCCAGATTCAGCCCCCCAAGCCAAAAAAATCCAGCTCCCACCCCTGTGTCCAGCTGCATCCAGAGTCAGCCACTAAACCCCAAATCCAAGACCCCCAGCCCAGATCAGCCCCCTTAAACCTCAGATCCACCCCCCCAAACCCCAAATCCAGCTCCAGCTCCTTCCCAAACCCCAGATTCAAGTCCCCTAGCCTGGATCTGGCCCCATCCCTGTCTCCCGGCAGGTGGACCTGGAGCACGAGTGGGTGGTCCCTGGCCGCCCGGCGTTCTCCAAGGCGGGTTGGACGCCCTTCGAGGGGATGCGGGTGAAGGGCACCGTGCGCAGGGTGGTCCTGCGTGGGGAAGTCGCCTACATCGACGGCCAGGTGAGACCCCAGGGCACTTCCCCTGCACCCAGGGGGTGCCCCCGCCTCCCCTGGGCTCCCCCCACCCCTTTCCGAGGTCCCTCCACCTCGCTGGGGGCCCCCTATCCCTGGGTTCCCTATCTCTGGGTTCCCATCTCCAGGGTCTCCCCCTCTTTCCAGAGTCTCCATCTCTGGGTTCCTCTCACCTTCCCTGGGGTCCCCCTACTTCTCTGGGGTTCCCCCTATCTCTGGGGTCTCCATCTCTGGCACCTCCTCACCTCCAGGGTTCCCCCCACCTTCCCTGGGGTCCCCTCCACCTTCGGGGTCCCTATCTCTGGGGTGTCTCCATATCTGGGGTCCCCCTATTTCTAGGGCTCCTCCCCCCTTTCTGGGGTGTCCCCCCACCTCCAGGGTCCCTGTCCCTAGGGTCTCCCCATTTCCAAGGTCCACCCATCTTTGAGTCCCCCCAGCCCCGGGGTCCCCGCTCTCTCACCCCACCTCTCCACTCTGGTGCAGGTTTTGGTGCCCCCCGGCTATGGGCAGGACGTGAAGAAATGGCCCTCGGCGGCGGTGCTGGCGCCGCACGCGGCCCCAGCCAAGGAGCCGGTGAAGGTACCGGTGTGGGGAGGCACGCGGGGGGCTGGCAGGGGGTGTCCATGCCCACTCTCCCCCCCGGCTCCAGCTCGGCCTCTCCCTGCAGACCCCCGAGCGGCCCCGGCACGAGGTGCTGCGTGGCCGAGCCCCCAGCCCGCGCCGCATCAGTGCCACCAGCGACGGGCGCTTCCACCTCCCGCCGCGTCTCCACCGTGCCTCTGACCCCGGGCTGCCAGGTACCCGGGCACCAGCAGGGGTGGGCAGTGAGCTGTGGGAGCCCTGCTGACACCGGCCCGTGAGTCCCGGAGCCGGCGGTGCCAGTGATGCGGTGATCGCTCACACCAGGAGTGGCGACAGCATCAGTTGGCACTGAGCGCATCCCCTGCCCTGGGCACCATGATTGCGGCACTTGGTGACGGGCACTGCGGGGACTCCTCGGTGCCGCTGGCTGCAGCTGCACGCGAGCCGGGGCCGGGGGGCACAGGCTTGGAGCCCCCGTCTCAGGGTGCCCATGGTCCCAGGGCTCCCGTCTCAGTGTGCCCATGGTCCCAGGGCTCCCGTCTCAGGGTGGTCCTAGTGCTCCTATCTCAGGGTGCTCCTGTCTTGGGGCCCATGGCCCCCACGCTCCTGTCCTGGGGTGGTCCCGGTGCTCCCATCTCGTGGTGCCCATAGCCCTGGTGCTCCTGTCTTGGGGTGTCCCTGGCCCTGGTACTCCTGTCTCTGGGTGGCCCCAGCACTCCCATTTTGGGGTGTTCAGGGCTCCTGTTTTGGGGTGCCTGGTGGTTCAGATTCTCCTGTCTGGGGGTGATGGTGGCCCTGGTGCTCCCATCTTGGGGTGGTCCCACTGCTCCCATCTCCAGGTGATCCTGGTGCTCCCATCTTGGGGTGGTCCCGATGCTCCAGTCTCGGGTGCCCATGGTCCTGGTGATCCCATCTGGGGGTGCCCGTGGCCCCGGTGCTCCTGTTTTGGGGTCCCTATGGTGCTGGTGGTCTCGATGCTCCTATCTGGGGGTGCCTGTGGTCCCAGTGCTCCCATCTGGGGATGCCCACCCGCACCCCTAACGCTCGTTCTCCCCCCACAGCTGAGGACACGCGGGACAGGGTGGGCAGGAAGGCTGCCGAGGCGGGTGAGTGCGGGGGGGTACAGGGGGGTTCCGGGGTGCACAGGGGCAGAGGTGGGCGTGGATGGCCCTGCGGTGCTGCCCGGCCGGGCTCAGCACCGCTCGGTGCCGCAGACGCTGCTGCCACCCCCGACGGCTTCTGCCACCCGCTGGGCCCCGTCCCGCGCCAGGCGTCGCCCCAGCGTGCGCCCCACGTCCTGACCTCCCCCTTGCTGCACCCCCTGGTTGGGCAGCACGTCCTGTCCGCCCAGCAGTTCTCCAAGGAGCAGGTACGGCCACGGCGGGCACCTGGGTGGGCACGGGAGGCACTGCGAGGGAAACGGGGGGGCTTGGTGCCGTGGGCACCTGGGTGGGCACGGGGTCAGCTGGGTGGACATAGTGCCATGGGCACCTGGGTGGGCACGAGCGGCACCGCGGGGGCTCGGTGCCACGGGCACCTGGGTGGGCACGGGGAGTGCGGTGCTGTGGGCACCTGGGTGGGCATAGGGGGCACCTGGATGAGGATGGAGACGCAGTGCTATGGGCACAGGTAGGGGGGAGGCGGTGCCAGGGGCACCCAGGTGGGCACAGGGGATGATGCCGTGGGCACATGGGTGCACGTGGTGCCCCCGGCTGAGCCCCCCTCCCACAGCTGTCGCACCTGTTCAACGTGGCACACACGCTGCGCATGCTGGTGCAGAAGGAGCGCAGCCTTGACATCCTCAAGGTGAGCGTCCCGAGCCAGCCCGGTGGCACCGTGTGGCACCCCAAGTGAACCCAGTGGCACCCTGAGCCCCCCGAGTGAGCCCTGTGTCACCTTGAGCCCCCTGAGCCAGCCCAATGGCACTGTGTGGCACCGTGAGCCCCTCAAGCCACCCCAGTGGCACTGTGTGGCACCCTGAGCCCCTCAAGTCAGCTCAGTGGCACCATGTGGTACCCTGAGCCCCCCGAGCCACCCCAGAGGCACCGTGTAGCACCCTGAGCCCCCCGAGCCAGCCCAATGGCACTGTGTGGTGCCCCGAGTGAGCCCTGTGACACCCTGAGCCCCCCAAGCCAGCCCAGTGGCACTGTGTGGCGCCCCAAGTGAGCCCTGTGGCACACTGAGCCCCCCGAGCCACCCCAGTATCACCATGTGACACTCTGAGCCCCCCCAGTATCACCGTGTGGTGTCCCAAGTGAGCCCTGTGGCGCCGTGTGGCACCTTGAGCCCCCCCAGCCAGCCTAGTATCACTGCATGGCATCCTGAGCCCCCTGAGCCAGCCTGGTGGCGGGTGCGGTGCCCCGTGCCCACGCCGTGGCCCCACAGGGCAAGGTGATGGCATCGATGTTCTTCGAGGTGAGCACGCGCACCAGCAGCTCATTCGCGGCCGCCATGAACCGCCTGGGCGGCTCCGTCCTGGCCCTGGCCGAGGCCACGTCCTCGGCGCAGAAGGGGGAGTCGCTCGCAGACTCCGTGCACACCATGAGCTGCTACGCCGATGTCCTGGTGCTGCGGCACCCGCAGCCCGGGGCTGTCGAGGTGAGCAGGCGCAGGGGGGCTGGATCCTGCCCCTACGGTGGGGACGGTGACCTACGCTGTGGGGCAGGGCCGTGCCCCCCTGTGGGGTTGGGGGGCCGCATCCTGCCCCCGCATTGGTGCTGAGGCCGTGCTTGCAGATGGCTGCCAAGCACTGCCGGAAGCCGGTGATCAACGCAGGGGACGGGGTGGGGGAGCACCCAACACAGGCACTGCTGGACATCTTCACCATCCGCGAGGAGCTGGGGACCGTCAATGGGATGACCGTGAGCGGGGGGGGCAGACACGGGGGGGGGGTCCATGTTGGGGGGTGGGACACGGGATAACTGGAGGAGTGGGAATCACTCTGGGGGGGGGGGGGGGGTCAGGGGCCACATTCTGCCCCTGAGACGCGGCTGCACTGAACCACAGGAAGGGCTGAGAATGGAAAAGCCCTCCAGGCTCATCCAGCCCAACGCCCCTGTGACCACCAAACCCTGTCCTCAGGTGCCACAGAGACAAAGGGTCTGAGCCCCTCCAGGGCTGGGGGAGCAGGGTCACAGAATCAAGGAATTCTTTGGTTGGAAACGAGCTTTGAGATCATTGATTCCAACTGGCCTGAGCACCTCATCCACAGGGTTTGAACCCCTCGAGGGATGGAGACGCCACCACTGCCCTGGGAGCCTCTGCCAGGGCTTCCCCACTCTGTGAAGAAATTCCTTCATTCCATGAAGAAATTGTTCCCAATGTCCAGTCTGAACCTCCCCTGGCCCAACTTGAGGCCATTTCCTCTCATCCCATCCCTTGGGAGCACAGCCCAACCCCCCTGGCTCCAACCTCCTCTCCAGGAGCTGCAGAGGGCAATGAGGTCTCCCCTCAGCCTCCTCTTCTCCAGACCAAAGCCCCCCAGGGCCCTCAGCCGCTCCCACAACCCCTGTTCTCCATACCCTTCCCCAGCTCCGCTCCCTTCTCCAGCTGTGCTCCAGCCCCTCCAGGGCTTTCTTGGAATGAGGGGCCCAACCCTGAGCCCAGGATTCGAGGAGTGGCCTCACCTTGAGCACTGGGGGCAGTTTGGGCACCGCAGGGTAAAAAGGATCTAAAGCTGCTGGAGAGCGTCCAGAGGAGGGCACGGAGATGGGGAAGACTTTGGAGGGGAAGGGTGGGAGGAGAGGCTGGAGAGGAGAAGGCTGTGGGGAGACCTCAGAACAGCCTCCCAGGACTGGAAGGGGCTCCAGGAAATCTGGGGAGGGACTCTGGATCAGGGAGTGCAGGGACAGGATGAGGGGAAGGGACTGGAACTGAAAGAGGGGAGATTGAGATGAGATCTTGGGGAGAAATGTTTTGGTGTGAGGGTGGGGAGGCCCTGGCCCAGGTTTCCCAGAGCAGTGGTGGCTGCCCCATCCCTGGGGGTGTTGAAGGCCAGGTTGGATGGGGCTTGGAGCCCCCTGATCCAGTGGGAGGTGTCCCTGCCCATGGCAGGGGGTGGCACTGGCTGGGCTTTGATTTCCCTTCCCACCCAAACCATTCCATGATGATTAAACGCTCCCCACCACTGTGTCCCACAGAGGAGCCCTCCCCACCCCACCCGTGGATGGGATGGCCATGCCCCTGCAGCAGGGACTGTATCTGCCCTCCCCCAAGCCCTGTGAGCCATCCCACCGAGCCCCATGATTCCATGGTTCTGTGGTTCCACGGTTCTGTCGTTCCATGATCCTATGATTCCATGTCCTTGCGGTCCTGAGGTCCCATAATCCCATGATTCTATGGTCCTATGGTTCTACAATCACATAATTCCATGGTTCTGTGGTTCCATGACCCCATGTCTCCACGTTCCCATGGTTCCATGTCCCTGTGGTTCCACGTCCCTGTTGTTCCATGTCGCCACGGTCTCGTGGTTCCCTGTCCCCGCAGTTTCCCGCTGCCACAGTCCCATGTCCCCCGTGCCCCCCGCAGGTCACCATGGTGGGGGACCTGAAGCACGGCCGCACAGTTCACTCCCTGGCACGCCTGCTCACCCAGTACCGCGTCGCCCTGCGCTACGTTGCCCCCCCTGGCCTGCAGATGCCCCCCGACATCACCGCCTTCGTGGCCTCTAAGGGCATCCAGCAGGTGAGCAGGAAGGGGGGTGGTGGGGGTGGGGTTTAGGGTCCTGGTGGCCCCCCTGTTGTGCCCCTCACTCCCCGCTGACGCTGGTGCCACCGCAGGAGGAGTTTGGGAGCATCGAGGAGGCGCTGCCAGACACAGATGTGCTCTATGTGACGCGCATCCAGAAGGAGCGCTTCCACCTGCCCGAGGAGTACGAGGCTGTGAGTGAGGGGGGGCACATGGGAGGGGAGACCCCCGGGGCCGGGGGTTGCAGGGGCTGCCACACTCAGGTCTGATCCCCCCCCGCAGTGCTTCGGGCAGTTCATCCTGACCCCCCACATCATGACCCGCGCCAAGGAGAAGATGGTGGTGATGCACCCCCTGCCTCGCGTCAATGAGATCAGGTGGGGGGCTCAGGGGGTGCTGGGGGAGCTGAGGGATGCTGGGGTGTCTTGGAGGGCTGAGTAGTACTGGGAGAGCTAGGGGGGCTCTGGAGGTTGAGGGTTGCTGGGAGGGATTTGGGAGGGCTGAAAGATTCTAAGGGGTGCTGGAGGGTCTGGGGGAGATTTGGGGGGCTGAAGGATGCTGCAGAGGCTTGGGCAGGGATGAGGTGTGTGGGGGGAGCTTGGGGGGGATGAGGCGTGGTGGTGGGGTTGGAGGCTTTGGAGGGGTGGTTTGGGGGCAGCTCTGGGGGGGGTCCCGGGGGCGGGGCGGTCCTGGGGAGTGGGGATGTGCTGGGGGGTCTCCGGGGAGCTTTGAGGGCTGTGCTGGGGGCAATGCATGGGGGGTTGATGCTGGCTGTGCTGCGCGGGAATGGGGAAGGAGGTTGAGGACTGTGCTGAGGATGGGGGGTTTGAGGGGGGCTGGGGGGGGTCCCTGAGGGGCTGGGGCCGTGGAGCTCCCAGTCCCCCTTGATCCTCGCCCCCCCAGCCCGGCGGTGGACTCGGACCCGCGCGCCGCGTACTTTCGGCAGGCAGAGAACGGGATGTACATACGGATGGCGCTGCTCGCCACCGTGCTGGGCCGATACTGAGCAATAAACGGGGCCAATGGGGCCTCCGCCAGCGTCACTGCAGCCCTTCAGCCATCGCCGCCATCGCGCCGGGCGTCGCGTCATCACCGCGCGACAGCGCCTC
>JAUMJL010002425.1:0-25097 GCA_033558185.1 Dromococcyx pavoninus | reverse complement strand
GCAATGGCGAATGGTCCCTCCCAGCCCCATTGACCCCCCCCCAATGGCGAATGGTCCCTCCCAGCCCCACTGACCCCCCCCATTGAGAATGGTCTCTCCCAGCCCCACTGACCTCCCCCCCAATTGGAAATGATCCCTCCCAGCCCCACGGATTCCCCCCCCCCCCCGTTATGGAATGGTCCCTCCCAGCCCCACTGACACCCCCCATTGTGAATGGTCTCTCCCAGCCCCACTGCCCCCCCCATTGGCAATGGTTCCTCACAGCTCCACTACCCGCCCCCCCCCGCCCCCCCCCGGTATGGAATGGTCTCTCCCTTCCCCCCCCCCCCCCCCCCCCCCGCCTGGCGATGGTCGGCGCCGCCTGGCGTTTCGCTTCCGGGTCGGAGGTGGCGGCGGGGCCGTGAGGGGCTCGTACAGCTTCCGGTGGGGCCCGGCACCGGGCGGCAGAGGCGGCGGCAGAAGGTACCGGTACCACGGGAAGCGGGCGGGCTGTGGCGGCCCCAGTCCTGGCTCTGGGGGGCACTCGGGGCCGCCCCCCAGCGCGGCCATCGCGGGGGGAACAGGGGTTCAGCTCGGGAGGAGGGCGGGGGGTTTAGCCCTGGGGATCCCCGGCTCCCGGGGTTCGATCACGGGGAGACCCGTTCCTGGCTCTCCAGGGTTGAGGCCCGGAGGTTCCCCGTTCCTGGTTCCCCGGGAGGTTCCCTATTCCCAACTCTTCAAGTTTGATCCTGACAGAAGGGGTTGTTCCCGAGGGGTTCCCCGTTCCCAGCTCTCTATGGTTGATCCCGGGGGGGAGATTTGTTCCCGACTTCAGGCCTGGAGGGGGGTGTTTCCCGTTCCCGGCCTCCCGAAGCTCAGCCCTAGGGGCTTCCCGGTTCCCCGGGGTTCAGCCCCGGGGGTTCCCGGACCGCTGAGGTCCAGCCCTGGGGATGCCCCATTCCAGGCTCCCTAGGTCTCACTTCTGGGGGGTTCCCAAGGCTTTCCCAGCTCCCAGGGCTCAGTCCCGGGGGTCTCTCAGTGCTCCCGGGGCAGGAACCTCTCCTCCATGTCCAGGCAGGCCGTGCCCCTCGCTGCTGTCCCAAGTGGGGGATCTGGCACCCACCACAGAAAGGTGAGGGGCCGGGCCTGGGGCTCTGTACCTGCTGCAGCCTCAGGGAACCATGCTGCTGCCAAAATGTTCTGATAATTAGTGTGAAGCGCTAACGAGGAAGGGTGGATCATGGAGGGGCTATGACTCTAAGAGCTGGTTTCTCAGATTCCCTGGACACGGCTCACAGGGAAGGGACTGAGGCAAAGGCGCTGCAAGCGAACACAGCTCCAGGGAAATGCACTTTTCACGCAGCCTCCAAGTTTCCCATTTCTGCTGGTGGTGCTGGGGAGGGGCTGTGCTCCCCACGATTCTCTCTGCCTGCACCTTTTTCCTCCATGGACACTGAACTCTGCCAGCAGTGGCTCCCAGCCTTTTGCAGGAGTCACGGACAGACAGAAGCCACAGCCTGATCCCCTTCATTGCTCTGTTTTACCACACCATTGCCTGTCAGTGTTGTGCCACCAGCGCTACCGAGAGCCAACCCATATCATTCCTGGCAGGGTCACCCTTCCAAGGGCTCAGATCAGCCCCAAAGGGTACTTCAGTTATGGAGTCCTCAGTGCAGGAAGGACATGGATCTGTTAGAGGGACTCCAGAGGAGGCCATGGAGATGATCCAAGGGCTGGAGCACCTCGTACAAGGACAGGCTAAGAGAGGTGGGGTTGTTCACCCTGGAGAAGAGAAGGCTCCAGGGAGACCTTAGAGCAGCCTCCCAGGACTGAAAGGGGCTCCAGGAAAGCTGAGGTGGGGCTCTTGATCAGGGAGTGCAGGGACAGGATGAGGGGGAATGGTTTTGAGCTGAAAGAGGGGAGATTGAGATGAGATCTTAAGAAGAAATGTTTTCCTGTGAGGATGGGGAGGCCAGAGAAGCTGTGGTTGCCCCATCCCTGGAGGTGTTCAAGGCCAAGTTGGATGAGGCTTTGAGCCTCCTGGTCCAGTGGGAGGTATCCCAGCCCATGGCAGGGGGTTGGAACTGGATTGGCTTTGAGGTCTCTTCCAACCCAAACCATTCCATGACCCTATGATTTTAGGGAATGCTGCAAATGGGTGTGGGAGCTGCTCACAGTGGAGCTCCACACCGAGCCCTCACCACAGGATCTGGGGGTGCTCAAAATCCAAACGGACTCTGCCCCGCAGGGTCCTGACCAGGGAGTTTGCTGAAGAAGCTGGACCACTACCTGGCTTTTTGGCTTGAGATTCAGTGTCTAATTCAATATTCACCATTTTTATTTTAAAGGCATCTTTCCCTGCAGGAAACTTGGCCACGCATTAAGGGAAACACCTGCGGTTGGCACCTCTAAAAGATTCCATCCCGTGATCTCCAGGTGTTTTCACCCCTGATGCAGTGGTTGGTGCAGAGGCTGCAGCTCTCAGGAGAGGTGACAGGAGAATTAGTGGTAGAAGTCATCATGTGAGCAGAGAAGAGGCATTAATGGGAAGTCGGGGGCGCGGGAGGAAAGGAGAAGCGAGGAAAGAAGAAGCGCTGTCACGAGATGGAAAGGCTTCTTGCTGTAAGAGGTGTCATTAACATGCAAACGCGTGCTAATGAGCAACGTGTGATTTGAATCTGAAAGCTGAGAGTGGGGAGGGGGTGGTATAGGGAAGGGTTTGCCACTGGGGACAAGGTGGCACAGGGAAGGGTTTGCCGCTGGAGAGGAGGTGGCACAGGGAAGGGTTTGCCGCTGGGGCCAGGATGGCACAGGGAAAGGTTTGGCACTGGAGCTTTGCTGGGGCTGCTCCATCCTTTTCCAGGGATGGGATCTGCCTTGACACAGGTCCTGGGCCCGTTGGCACTGGAGTACTGGATGCACAGCTCTCTGTGGCAGCACCTGCTGGGTGCTTGGCATTGTCCTGGGATTTCACCAGCCACCTCTCCTCCACGTTTACTTCCTGCTGGGATTTGTGGGCTCACTGCCGAGGGTGGCATCACAGGGATTGTTTAGCCTGGAGGAGGCTGAGGGGAAACCTCATCACTCTCTGCAGCTCCTGGAAAAGAGGTTGTGGTGAGGGTGGTGCTGGGCTCTTCTCCCAAGTAACAAGTGATGGGATGAGAGGAAATGGCCTCAGGTTGTGCCAGGGGAGGTTTAGGTTGGATATTGGGAAAATTTCTTCACAGAAAGGGTTGTCAGGCCCTGGCAGAGGCTGCCCAGGGCAGTGGTGGAGTTCCCATCTCTGGAGGAGTTCAAAAACCGTGTGACTGTGGCACTTTGGGACATGGTTTAGCAGGCACAGTGGGGTTGGGCTAATGGTTGGATGAGCTTAGAGTTCTTTTCCAACCTTAATGATTCCACGATTCTCTGATCACCTCTTGTCCCTGCAGTCCCTCCCACTTCCTTCTCAAAACAGGTCTCACCACCAAAAAGAACCCAAATCTTTCCTCTGAGGCTCCAGAACCCCCTTTTTTCCAACCAGAAAACTCCCTGAGGGCTCCCTGATCCCTGTGGCACTTGTGCTTCCCTGGCTGTCAGAGCCGTGCTCCTCGAGAGCCCCCGAGAGCGGCTCGCGCCTCGGCAGCCGCTGCGGAGCTGCGGGGGATGTCTGAATGCATAATACAACACCGGGGTGCTCAATAATTTAACTGTCACCCAGAAACAGGCACATTTCTGCACGCTTGCATCAGCCCCTGCTCTTTCTGCTCTGAGCTTTCCGAGCCTGACGGAGCAGTCCCAGCTGGGGAGGCCTAATCCGGGCTTCTCCCGACCTCTGCTCTACCCTGCTCCGAAGGTAAAGCCGTTGTCAACTGTTCTTCCCCAAGAGTTGGTTATTGATGGTTGGATTGGGATGGATGTGTTGTGTTAAACCTCAGAAGGAAGGTTGGGGTTGAATAACAGGGGGGTTTGAGCTGGTGGAGCTGCAACGGGGTTCACTCCAGCTGCTGCCCTCTCCTGCATCCCCGTCCTCTCCCACATCCCCATCCTCTCCCGCATCCCCAGCACTGCCTCAGCGCGAAGGAAACATGGCCAGCAAATCTCTCAGGGTGATTTTAAAGCACTGTGAAAGTTGTAGGGGGCTGTGTAAGTGGAAAGCAATGTTTGAGGGAAGGCAGTGGTGACACCCAGCCTGAGCAGAGCAGGCAGCCCCGGCCCCAGGCGATGCATTATTTAGTGCTCACAGCTGTCTTTAACTTTTCTCAGTTCGAGATGGGCCGCTTGCTCCGAGCAGCGAAGGGGCCGCGGTCGTTGCAGCTGATCCAAAGTGACAAGTCTTCCAGCTCCTTCCAAAGTGCCTCTGAGAGAGACTTACAGGGACTTGACAGGGCTCCAGCTTTGTTTCCTTTCCAGCCCTGGCGCTCCCTGGGGGCTGGGATCATGGATTCATGGAATGGTGTGGGTGGAAGGGACCTCAAAGCCCATCCAGTTCCACCCCCCTGCCGTGGGCATGGATACCACCCACTGGATCAGAGTGCTCAAAGCCCCATCTGGCCTGGTTTTGAACACCTCCAGGGATGGGGCAGCCACTGGGTGCAGCAGCCACTGGTGCAGGGACCCAAAGTTGCCCCAAATCAGCTTTGCTCAGCTCGTGCAGTCATAGAATCATAGAATGATTTGGGTTGGAAAGGATCTCAAAGCCCCTCCAGTTCCATCCCCCTGCCATGGGCAGGGACACCTTCCAGTGGATCAGGGGGCTCCAGGCCCCATCCAACCTGGCCTTGAACACCTCCAGGGATGGGGCAGCCACTGCTTCTCAGGACAACCTGTACCAGGGCCCCCCCACCCTCATGGTGATGAATTTCTTCCTAATGTGTAATCTAAATCCCTCCTTCTGGTCGGGCTCAGCAGCATCCCAGCTTTGCCAAGCCCCTTCCCACTGATCTGGGCACACTCAGGGCTTTTTTCCTTGGACACTGCGTGTCTGCAGCCTCCTGTTGTTGCAAACAAACCAGCTTCACTGGGGTCCAGAACTGCTGGGGAAGTTGCTTATGCAGCAAAAAAAATCTGCTTTTTGGAGACAAAATGTGCCTGAGTGGGGCCATTTTGTACCTTTGTTTTGAGGGAGTCGGGGGTGGCAGAGCCAGGACTGACAGATCCCTGGTGTGACCTGTTTTGGCATCCTCTTTCCTTGTTTGTCTCCTGCACGCTCCGTTACCGTAGTGGCTTCCTTGTGCTGTGCTGATGGAAAGGAAGGTTTTTAACACAATGGTTGGCAGGGGCTGCATGAAAACATCGCTCGGCCCTCAGCGCCTCGCTCACGCCTCGCTGTGTGCCCGGCACTGCCAGCCACCACGCTGGGACAGAGCAGCACTTGCCCCTGCTGCTCCACTGGGCCAGAGTCAGGCGTGAAAAGCAGCCTAGTGCTCCTCCAGAGGAGTCCATGGAGATGATCCAAGGGCTGGAGCACCTCCTCTATGAGGACAGGCTGAGAGAGTTGGGGTCGTTCAGCCTGGGGAAGAGAAGGCTCCATGGACACCTTAGAGCAGCCTCCCAGGACTGAAAGGGGCTCCAGGAGAGCCGGGGAGGGGCTCTTGATCAGGGAGTGCAGGGATAGGATGAGGGGGAGCAGTTTTAAACTGGAAGGGGGAAGATTTGTCTTAGACATTAGAAGAAATTCTTCACAGTATTGGTGGTGAGACACAGGTTGCCCAGAGCAGTGGTGGCTGCCCCATCCCTGGAGGTGTTCAAGGACGGGTTGGATGAAGCTTTGAGCGCCCTGATCCAGTGGGAGGTGTCCCTGCCCATGGCAGGGGATGGAACTGAATGGGCTGTGAGGTCCTTTCCAACCCAAACCATTCCATGATTCTGTGGTTCCTGATGGAATCTGTGGCTGATGGGCTGGCCAGCTCCTGGTTTCCCTAAAGAGGAGGCTGCTGCAGCGCAGAGAAGGGCCGGGTGGCTCCAGAATCCTGGGAACTGCTCCCTTTCAGATCCCGGGCCTCCATGGAAACACCCTGAGGCCCCTTTCCCTGTTGCCGAGGCATCTCAGCCGGGTTTCCCATCTGCTGCTTTGGCCGCAGCCGCCAGCTTGGCTCGCCCTGCTGAGAGCATGTTCGGGGTGGCTGCCACCGGGTGCTTGTGGTGGCTCCACGGACACCCCATCCCTCCAAGCCTTCCACAACCAATTCCTCTTTCCCTGTGGTGAGCAAGAGGGAAGGAGGGTCCCTGCCTGCCCTGGGGAATGTGGGGTGCCAGGGTGAGATGGGGCAGCCCTGGATGTCTTTGCTTTGGAGAGGGAGGCTCTTTGGCAGCCCAAAAACTTGATATTGCCTTTTCCCTTGGAAACTGTATAAAACAGGCTGGATGTGCTCCAGTAATAGGAATATTTGCCCTGAGAAGGGGTATCTGAAGATCTTAGGGTCCCCTTTGTGTCTCCCCACAGGTGACACCCTGGCTTGGCCAATGTTGTGCCAGTTGACATAGGACCCAGGTCGCTTGGGTCAAGGATGAGCAAGCCGACAGACCTGCAGCACGACCTGGAACGAAGCCTCCCAGCCATAGCATCCATCAGCACCTCCTTCTCCCAGAGCCAGGGCTTCTCCCCCTATTGCTACTTCCCTCCGGAGAAGAGAAAAGCCATCTCGAACGTGAGGCGAACCTTCTGCCTCTTCGTCACCTTCGACCTGCTCTTCATCTCCTTGTTGTGGATAATCGAGTTGAACGTAAGTTGGGGGAAGCAAATCAGTGGAGTCTTTGCCCTTTTAGGTTGTGCTTTGTTAACTCTCTTCCCTCTGCTTTAATTGCTCCCTTCCAGGAGTCCTGGGCCAAGTCTTTGTTTGTTCTTCCCAGCGCTTTGCTGATTCGCGCTGGCTGAGAAACCCCCGCGTGGTCGGTGTAAACTAAAGTCCAGCTCATTTCCTGCAGCCAGGCCCTGTTGTGGCTGTCCAGGGTCGTTAACACCGTCCTGTGGCCTGCTCTGTGGTGTTGTGTAACGAGATCTGGGGCCCGTGGAACCACCAGGTTGAGCAGTTGGCCAAATTCCTCCCCTCCTCCCCTTGCCTTGTGTGTTTGCCAAGCAGCCGCCGGCTTTGTCTTGTTCTCGGAGCACTGGAGGAGCAAGGTGGGCTGTGTGGACCCTCCTCTCGCCCTCTTGACTGTTGGTAGTGACAAAAAGGTCCTTGAGCTTTGATCCCAACACACCCAACTATTCTCAGCTTCCAAGAGCCGGAGGTGAAGGCCAACACAGGGCGCTCGATCCTCTCCTGTGCGTGCTGCTGGGTTTGCTCAGCCTGTCAACCACTGCAATGAGCAAGGAAATCCGGTTTATTTACCTCAATCAGAGCAATTCCCTGGGCTGTATTTTGTTTTATTTTCCCTGAACTGGTCCCAGCTGGATTCAGCTGTGCTGGGGGTGGGTTCAGGTACTGCGTGTCCTCCCAGAGAACAACCTGAGCAGAGATGAACAGATAGACCCCAGTGCTTCTGCGTGCAGCCCTCCTGGTGCCTGGCTTTTATTTATCAGCACTGCATCCTGCGCTCACTTAGCAGCTTTTATCTCTGCCCTCTTTATCTCCTGGGTGTCTGCACTTAACAGATTGCCAGCAGCTCCCTCGCTCTGCCCACACCGAGCCCAAAGAGACCCCCTGCCCCCCTCCCCCTTAGGAAAAAGCATCTCTCAGCCAGCATTCCAGCCATGCCGATGGTGTCCTGGACCCTGGCCTCCTGCTCTTGGCCCAGCTCTCTGGAGAGGTGCTGTCTACAAATCAAAATAAGCAGCCCCAGGGGGGTAAATCTGCTGACGTGGTCACCAGGGTTGATTCCGTGTGCAGGGCTTGCAGGTAGCCATTAATGAGTGACTAACTGCTGATATTTGGGCCCTGGGCCGAGATGCTGCATATTTAAAGCTATTAGGAGAGCTTATTTGCCTGGTTATGAAGAGCAACGATTTTTATATCATGACTAATGCTTTTTTTATCAAACAGTTTCCTTCGCTGCGAGATAAGCTGAGCAAATTGGCCCTCGTTAAATGTCTGTTGCCTGCAGACTGTCATCCTGCGAGCTCTCAGAGACAGGGAGATGCTTCAGATGGTTCTTCTTCCTTGTTTGCTGCAGTGGCCTGTGTTTAAACTGAAAACACCTCCCAGGAATTGCAATCCACAGCCTTCCTTGTGTCTCGTTGCTCCTGCAGTGTTTCACAGTGGAGTCCCGGTGTAGGGAAGAGGCATTTGGTGGCAGAGCAATAGTGCAGAACTGGCAGCAAGGGCAAGATCCTGCTCCTGGGTCAGGGCAATCCCAAGCACAAATACAGGCTGGGTGGAGAATACAGCCCTGAGGAGAAGGACTTGGGATGCTTGGGGATGGAGAAGCTCAACGTGAGCCCGCAATGTGTGCTCGCAGCCCAACTGTGTCCTGCATCCAGAGCAATGGGACGAGCGGGGTGAGGGAGGGGGTTCTGCCCCTCTGCTCTGCAGTGCTGAGACCCCACCTGGAGCCCTGCATCCATTTCTGGAGTCCTCAGCACAGGAAGGACATGGATCTGTTGGAGCAAGGCCGGAGGAGGTCATGGAGGTGATCTGAGGACTGGAGCACCCCCTGTACGAGGACAGGCTGAGAGAGTTGGGGTTTTGCAGCCTGGAGAAGAGAAGGCTCTGGGGAGACCTTAGAGCAGCCTCCCAGGACTGAAAGGGGCTCCAGGAAAGCTGAGGAGGGGCTCTTGATCAGGGAGTGCAGGGACAGGATGAGGGGGAAGGGTTTTCAGCTGAAAGAGAGGAGATTGAGATGAGATCTTAGGGAGAAATGTTTTGCTGTGAGGGTGGGGAGGCCCTGGCCCAGGTTGCCCAGAGCAGTGGTGGCTGCCCCATCCCTGGAGGTGCTCAAGGCCAGGCTGGATGATGCTTTGAGCCCCCTGATCCAGTGGGAGGTGTCCCTGACCCAAACTATTCCATGATTCTATGCTCTGCCCCCTTCTCCCAAATTATTAAGCGCCAGCCCTGACCTAGAGGGACTGCTTCCCGATGGCTGCCTTTTCTGTCCTTGGACTGTCTGACGAGAGGGTGCCAGGACACTGGGCTGCCAAGAACTGGCCTGAGATCCACCAACTTGTTCCTCACAGATCATCAAACAGCTGTCAGCCTGTACCAGCCTTCCAGGCCAGCTGGGCTGTGTTCAAACCAATAGCCTAAAGGTGAAGCATTTGTTCCAGTTACCTGAGCCATCAGCTTCCTCATAGACAGCGATTCCAGGCTTCTGAGAACAGAATTTATGGGGTCAAAAGGACCCAGATTGTCTCAGGGTGAGGCAAGGGAGCTCATCTACGAGCTTTTTCCGTGCTCCCAGAAAGCAGTTTTGCCTCTTTAGGATTTCTCTGCAGTCTGTCTGTGTCTGTCTGTCCCTCATCTTCCTCTTCTTCCTCCTCCCATTTACTGGTGCAGTCGACTTCGTCCATGGGATTTCCTGCTGTGAGCCGTGGGAAGCCAGCTTGGCCTTGGAAGAAGGGAGAGGGGACCCCTCAGATGAGGGCCATTGCAGCTTCAATTCCACCAGTGAACCCCAAGAGCCCTCATGGGGGGAATGTTTCCATGATCCAGCTGTGGGAGATGCTTTGTTCAGGTGGTGGAGAAGCAGATTCCTGTGGTTTTCCGTTTGCTCCATGTCTCCTTCCTGACAGCCGAACTCTCTCACCTGAAGCCACACTTGGAATCATGGAATCATTAAGGTTGGAAAAGACCTCTAAGCTCATCCAGTTGTACCATCAGTCCAACATCACTGTGCTGACTGAACCCTGTTCCAAAGTGCTGCGGCCGCATGGTTTCTGAACCCCTCCAGGGATGGAGACTCCACCACTGCCCTGGGCAGCCTCTGCCACTGCTTCACCACTTTCTGTGAGGAAATCTTTCCCAACATCCAATCTAACCCTTCCCTGGTGCAGCTTGAGGCTGTTTCCTCTCATCCTATCACTTGTTACTCCGGAGAACAGAGCAACACCCACCTCACCACAACCTCCTTTCTATGAGCTGCAGAGAGTGATGAGGTCTCCCCTCAGCCTCCTCTTCTCCAGACTAAACAGCCCCAGAGTCCTCAGCTGCTCTCAGAACCCCTGTTCTCCAGCTCTCTTCCCTTCTCTGGACGGGCTCCAGCTCCTCAATGTCTTTCTTGGAATGAGGGGCCCAAAACTGAACCCAGGGTTGGAAGTGTGGCCTCACCAGCACCGAGCACAGGGGGGTGATCCCTTCCCTTCTGCTGGCCACACCGTGGCTGATCCGAGCCAGGATGCTGTTGGCCTTCTTGGCCACCTGAGCACTCTGCTCAGCAGTGAGCAGGAGTGGGAGGTGTTGTGTGGCTGCAGGCTTTAGGCCGTGAGCGTTGTGGTGGGCGGCGCCGCGTGTGCGGAGCCCCTGGAGCGGTTCCCACACAGCGGTGTTTGAGGTACCGGCTCTGGCTGCCACGCTCGCGCTCCTCGCCGTGAAACCGAGGGTGAGATGGGCTGTTGTAGCCTCCCACAGTCCTGCCTTGGCAGCTGAGCTGGCATCAAGCATTTGTGTGCCCAATGCAGAACCTGACCTGGCAGTAACCCCCGGCCACCGCTTGGCTGGGCTTCTTCTACCATTAGTTTCTTATCAGTGCACTCAATAACCTTCTGGTTTCCTCTCTCCCCTTCAGACCAAGGAGGGCATCCAGAAGAACTTAAAGAATGAAATCATCTATTACAGATTCAAGACTTCTTTCTTTGATATATTTGTGAGTATCCCAGACTGCTACAGTTGAGGAAACGGCTTTGGAGCTCGGGGTGGTGCAACCAAAGGCCAGGTAGGGAGGGGCTGCTTGTCGAGGGGGCTGGGGTCTCCCTGTAGCCTTGCCCACCTCAGCAAAATCAGGCAGGTCACAAGCCATCCTGGCCCCATCCGTGCAGGCAGCAAGGTCCTCAGGGCCTGCTCCATGTCTGTGTCCCCCCAGTGCCTGGCAGAGGGACGAGGGCAGTAATGAGTCTCGGTGACCTTTTGTTTTTAAAGGTCTTGGCTTTCTTTCGGTTTTTTGTGTTGCTGCTGGCCTACGCGATCGTAAAGCTGCGCCACTCGTGGGTCATCGCGGTAAGGAGGCAGTTTTTCCTTTTCTGTTTTTGGTTTTCACTCTCTTCTTGGAGTTTGCAGGGATCTGAGATACGTAAACTTATTTTTTTCAGGTCACAACCTTGATATCCAGTGCCTTCCTGATCGTGAAGGTCATCTTCTCTGAGGTTGGTTTCCGTTGGCTCGCAGGGGATTGCTCCGTGGTTATTTGATGCTGCTCTTTTCCCAGTTGTATAAACACCCTTGTGCTTTCTGCTTTCTTCCTTGCAGCTTCTGGCCAAGGGGGCTTTTGGCTATTTGCTTCCCATCGTCTCATTTGTCATTGCCTGGTTAGAGACGTGGTTCCTGGATTTTAAAGTCCTAATTCAGGAAGCAGAAGAGGAACGACGTAAGTGTTTTGCTCCTCTCTGGTAGGAGCTGGCAGATCAAACCACCGGGCCTGGGGTTTCTGCTGCTTTGGCAGCACCTTGACATTTGTGGAGATGCAATCTCTAGGCTGGCTGTGATTGGAAGTGCCTGACTCAATTCTTTTATGGTATAGAAGTCCCTTCAGGGGAAGAAAATACCACATTATAAAAAGCATCTTTTAATTGAGTGGAGAAAAATGTGCCAGCTTCCCTAATGTCTGAATCCTGAAGCCCAGACGTGCTGGAAACAGAGCTTGCCTCCCCATCAGAGCAACTGTTTTGAAACAGTGGGACAGATGCCAGGTGGACTGTTGGACTCTGTCTCTGATATCTGTCTTTGGATCTGGGCTGGAGACCTTTCAGGGAGGGATTGCTCCGCTCTGGGAGATGTCGCAGGGCTGCGGCGTTGAGTTACGGGGTGTGAAATCAGACAGCTTCTGGTAGCTGAGGTCAGAGTGAGCGGAGATCGAGTCTGACCTAATGCTTTACAAATTGCTGTGCCAGGCACCTGGAACTTGCAGGGCTCCTTCTAGGGAGTGAGTGCTCAACCTGGACTCACACAGCTGCCCCTTCCTAAAGCAGCAAAAGGAATTTGTTGCCCTCCCAGGCTTAACTGAGGGAAGAGGACCGGGAAATGGCACATAAACGAAGCAGTATTTGTCAAGCCGGGCTCGATCAGAAATGCATGGCCTGACTGGAAAACACCAGAGGATGTTTGGGTCTTGCAAGGAGGCTTTAAGATGAAAAATGATCAAGTGTTTAATGCTTCTATTGGATTAGGCTCAGGTTCCAAATTGCTTCCAGGGGAAGCTCTTATTTAATTAGATGCTTAATCGCCTTTGGATTTGACAGGCAAAAGAGCCCATTGATCTCCATGCAGATAAAATGTCTCAAACAAAAGATGAAGCAATAGAGGCTGAAAAGCTTGTGGGCTGACTGGTGTGAAAAGACTGGCTGTGCTTGGAATAGCGTGGCTGGGAGGGTGGTTGAGTAAGGGTGAATGTGGTGGGTGTCCCAGGACCCCTTGGTGTTGAAGTATTGGACTCCACGTGTGTAAATCCTGGTGCTTTGGCTCACAGGGTACCAGGCACCCCAGGCTGCAGCCCCTCGTAGGCCACTGCTCTACCCTGGAGCCCTTTCTGAGGAGCATTTCTACTCCCCACCAGAGTCCTTAGCAGGTAAGACCTGCTCTCCTCCTCTTCTGCTGTCACCTTGCTGGGCTGCCTCGCTTCCCGAGCTCATTCCCCTCATGCCATTCCTCCTGGATCTCCTCACCTCCCCCACTCTGGGCTGTGTCTCATTACCCTGGCCCTTGGCAGGACCTCCAAGAACTGACGCTGCAAAAGGGGCTCCGCTCTCCTTGCGCTGTGCCTGGGCAGGGCAGGCACAGCCACGCCGCCTCGGTGCCATCTGCGGAGCGCAGCCTCACGCACTTGGCTTCAGCTCTGTGGGAAACCAGAGCCTTTTTGTGGTTTTGGAATTAAATGCTTTTAGCTGTGGTTGATGTGCTTGAAAAATGCTGCCATTGGGGTGAGGGCACGGGGGGTGAGTTGCCGCAGGCAGGTGAGGATAAGAGCTGGCAGCACGCCACTGCCCTGTGACACTGCTTCGTGCTGGCTCCAGAGACCTCCTGGGTGTAGCTGACACCCAATTCGTGCTCAGCCTTCTGGAGAGCAGAGCTGTGCCTGCCCAGGCACGATAGGTCTGTCCCCCACGAGGTCAGAGGGAGGTTTTACAAGCGGGGTCTTCGTCAGCTCCGTGTTAATTGTTCTGCTTCCCTCCAGGGTCGGACAACGAGTCGGACGAGGAAGGCGCAGGGAGGAAGGCGTTGACGGCTCAGGTAAAGGGAGGCAGCGTGGCGTGAGGCTGACCATCCTGCAGCCCCAGCGAGGTGCTGTGTCTGCAAAGCACCAGAGCCTGCTGGCCCTCATTTCCCAGCCTTCTGCTCCAGGGGTGTTTGGGGAGGAGCTCTGCCTGCCCCTCAGCTGTTCCCTGCACCAGTGGCACTGTGGCTGCCGTAGGAGGGGGTCCCAAAATTAACCCAGTCCCGGGGTTAATCCCACAGAGGTGGGATTCTGGCTCATTTCCTGCCTGTCCCATCTCTCTCCTTCCCTCGTTGTTCCCTGGTTACACGGGACTTGGTTTTGCATACCGAGAAGGGCCTCATCTCAACCACAGCTTGTGGAGGGGCCCTTCAGCTCACTGAAGCCTGGCTGGGCACAGGGCTGCTCTGTGCTCTTCTCCAAGTGGTTCTGCTCTCGTTCCACCCCAGTTCTGGCACCTCCACTGGAGGAAGCTCAGTGCCTCTCGTAGCCCTTTTCCTGCTGGAAACCCTTACGTTAAGGCAGGAGACTCGCTGGTAGACGCAGCTGGTGTGTGGATGCAAGCCAGGGTGGGGAGCGTGACTTTGAGCTCCAACATGAGGCCTCTGTGACCCAAATTAAGAGATTTCAGTGGTGTGGTGGTGGGAGATATCCCCTTTCCCTCTGCCAGCCCTGGGAGGAGGGGAGTAGAAGCCTTTCACGCCCACTTCAGGCTGCCTGCAAATCCAGCTAATGAAACGCTCCCTTCTCTCCTAGGAGAAAGCGTATGTCCAACAAGGCAAAGATGCAATGGAGGTTGTGGACCAAATCCTCGCCCAGGAGGAGAACTGGAAGTTCGAGAAGAGCAATGCAAGTGTCCTGTGTTCCCCCCACCCCACCTGGCATGGATGGCTTAGCAAAAACAGGAGGACAAACGAGGCTTTTGAAACCTCTTTGCGACATGAAAAATTAACAAGCGTTACAATTACCTGATTGAATTAGGAATCTATTCCAGTTCAGTTAAATGTAAAATCCCCTCTTATTTAATTAGATGTTTAATTGCCTTCCTGTTTGACAGGAGAGAGCCCATCACTCCTCCCTCCAGACAGCAGGCAGGCAGGGGTGGGTGGCTCACCTTTGGGATGTGGAGCCGTGGCTGCCGGCCTGGGGAGAAGTGGAGGCATCCTGGCCCTGCAGTACTGCTCCAGGGCCCCATTGCTGCTGGTTCTGCCCTTGCTCTGCAGCAAGGTGCCTTTGGGCATGCTGGGGAGACCCAGCTGAGCTGGGGTCTGGCCTTTCTGGCCAGGTTTGGCCTTTCTGCAGCAGAAGAGCACGGGTGCTTCTCCCACCCCCAAGGCTTTTTGTGTTCCCCCCTTCCCCAGGACAGAGACCTTGTGGGTGCTGGGGTGTCAGTCGAGGACATATCTCTGCCTCACATCTTTCCACTGTGGCTTTGCCAAAGGGCTTTGCATGTCAGTCCTCTTGCTTCAGGCAACACAGAGGCACACAAAGCCAAGGAAGCCCTGCCCTGCCTGTTTCCTCACCATGCTGTTTCATTTCTTGGGCTACAGTAGAGTTGTCTGAGGTACCTAAACCTCCTTTCACCAGAGGATGAGGAGAAAGGCACAGTGTCTCTGCCCACTGAAAACAACCTTGCTTTCTGCTTGTGCTCTCACAACGCTGTTGGGGTGAGAATCCTGCAGAAACTGCAGTCTCATCTGGTGTTTAAAATTCCCCTGTCAAGTGATCCATTGTCTGATGCCAAACTAGCTGGGCAGATTGTTTTCTTTATCCAAAGGGGGAAGGATTTAAATAGACTAATCAGAGTTTAACACAGGGCTAATGATGAAAGGTTATCATCTGTCCATCCCTAACCCCTCCAGGGAGGCTCTTCTCAGATGTAGGTAACAACAACAGCAGTGTTGGCAAACTCACCCCTTTTCCTTACCCTGGTGTTGGTAGCTTGCTACAAAGAGAATTTGACCTTGATGTGGAGTTTGCAGGCTGGCACGGGGCGGATTCTTTTTCTGTCTCATCACTGCTGCCTCTCTGGATATTGTTTTGTTTATGGAAATGTGTGCGGGTGCATCTGAAACGTGCTGGGTGCTGGGGTCACTGTCTGGGCAGGGGGCACAGCTGGGGGCTGGAGAGGCTCCTTCTGACTCCAACAGCCACGGTTTTTGCAGACTTCAGCCTGTGGAGAAGCGATTTATTTTGCTAACAGAAATGTCTCTTTCTTCCTTGCACAGGACTTTGGTGATGTTGTTTACACTTTTGAAATACCTTTCCACGGCAAGACCTTTATTTTAAAGGTAAGAATCTTCCTGGATCGTTTCCTTAGCCTGTGTGGTCCAGGCAAAGAGCAACTGCTCTGCTCAGAGCCACGGCTCAGCTTTCATCCTCTTTCCTGGCCCTGGCAGGCCAGGTCAGGCTGCAAAGCACACTCTGAGACAGATGAACCGCACTGCACGCTCTAGGGAATCTCTCCAGGAAAGCCCCTTGGCTGGCAGACAAACTCCCCAGCAAATATGCTGGGCCTTGGTCTCTGCTGGTAGAAATGGGAGCAGGTGACTGCAAAACTCGCTTCCAACCCCAGCATCTAGGACTAATCTGACCAAGGAGGCTAATTGCAACTAATTGCCAGCAAGACCAGGGCTGAGCTTGTGTCTGCTGCTGCCTGGCATGGAGAAGAGCTGCTCGGAAGTGCCTTGCTCCGTGCCCTCTCGCCGGAGTGGCTTGGCTGTAACCCATGCTTTAATGAAGCATTGGTGCTGCGGTGGCTTCTCTTTGTTCCAGTGCATATGTTGCCTCGCTGGCAGGAGCTGCCAGTGGAGGAAAAGCTGGATGGTCCCACTTTACTGCATTAACCGTTTGCCTCCAAAGATCCCCCGTCCCGTGGGGATGTGGAGAAATGACTGTTGGCTGTGCTGGAGCTCAGAACAGCTTCTCGGTGCCTTCCCGAAGCGATCGCTCGTGCGGCGGGGTGAGAGTGGGAGAGGAGGCAGCTGGGATCAGCCCTCAGGGCCGTCTGTCTCGCCGTGTTGCAGACAGACAGACACTTGCCCTCTCTTTACACCTCATCAGGCAGCAGCTCAGTGGCTGCTGAAATCCAAGGTCTGCCCTGTCCTCTCTGACTCCGCGTGCACCTTCCAGGGCGCTGGGAACCAGGCAGAGTGATGACAGCCGTGGCTTTGCCTGCGCTTGAGCCTCGCTGCTCCCCTCCTTTATTATCCCAGTCATTCCCTGGGATCTGCCTTGCGTTCCTTAAAAATAATCTTACCAGGGGGTGGTGGGGGGCTGGCTAACTGCTCTGGCTCTGTCCTCAGGCTTTCCTGCAGTGCTCTGCTGAAACGGTTTACCAGGAAGTAATACTCCAGCCTGAGAAGATGATCCTGTGGAACAGAACAGTGGCAGCTTGCCAGGTGAGCGTGCCGGACAAAGATGGCTTAATCACAGGAGCTCCTTGGAGCGGAGAGCTGGAGCTTCCCAGTCCAACCCCGGCTGTCGGCGGTGCCCGGGCCCTACTGGAGCTTGGTTGGATCCGAGTCGCTGAGGCGTTAAATCTCCGCCGCTCATCCGTACGATCCGAATGCTCTGCGGTAGCCAGCTGCAGGCGTGTGCCCATCCAAAAGCCCACGAGGTGGGCAGGGAGATGGGCCAGAGGCTGAGCCAAGCCAGCTTTTGCTTGGGAGGGATTGGGCACTTTGTGCCGTTGGATCCGGAGGCAGTGCCTGTGTCCCCTCCAAAAGGCAGAGGGGCCCATCCCAGGGCAGGAGACAAACCTGTGCACTCCTTGCCGAGGAGCTCATCCCCTCAGGGCAGCTGCTAAAGATGCTCTCGTGGCTTTGAATCCCGGTGCTGTTTGAGGGAAGGGTCTGTATCACCCAGCTGTTGGCACAGTCAGACCTGCAGGCGCGGTCTGAGGAAATCTCTCTTCTCTTTCCACCCCCCCCCCCCAGATCTTGCAGCGGGTTGAAGACAACACGATTGTCTCGTACGACGTGGCAGCTGGGGCTGCGGGCGGTGTTGTTTCCCCAAGGTCAGTTTATTCCACTGTCTGCTTTGTACTGAGCCCCTAAAACCCCTCCTGAAACAGAGAGAGAAGCATCTGACTGTAGTGAGAGCGCTCTGCCGCTCCTCGCCGGCTGGCAGCTCCCGCTCTCCATGAGGCAGGGCTGGCTGGCTGTGCGGGTACCGCTCCCAAGGGCGAGGAGCCCCTGAATTCTCCTCCAGACATTTCTGGCAGGAGTCTCAGAGCTCAAAAATCTGTCTCAGTCAGTCAGTTGGTCTCCTTGATAACAGTGCTGCACTGTGCTTTGTCCGTGTGTTGACATACCTCTGCCACCGCCTTTCCCACCGCTCCGGAGAGCAGGATCTGCTCCTTCAAAGTCCTGTTTTAAAGCAATCGGCTCCCTTTCTTTGCTCAGGGATTTTGTGAACGTGCGGCGGATTGAGAGAAGAAAAGACAGGTACATTTCCTCAGGGATGTCGACCACGCACAACCTGAAGCCTCCTCTCACCAAGTATGTCAGGTAAGAGGCAGCCTCTGGTGGTTTTTTCAGCTGGTGTCTGACACACGCGCTTCGCTTAAGCTTAGGGCAAAGAGCCACTTAAATGAAAACCCTGCTGTCTTTCTGGCAGCGTTTGCAGGAAGCTGATCTGTTTGCAGAGCTAAACCTTGCTTCCCTTGTTCTTCTTCCTTTGTTAAAGAAACTCTCCGTGCTGTTTGGCGTTGCTCGGGCGTTTCCCAGCTCAGGGGAGTGGAAGGTGCCGAGCAGTAGCGGCACAAAGCCCAGCCCAGTCCGCATCCTGTTTATGTGGCAGTTAATTCCCAAACAGGGCCCGTTGCCATTTCAGAGGGGCAGTAAACAGCTGACTTGTGGCTCGCTCTGAGCCTCTCAGATGCCTTTTGCCTCTCGTAAGCCAGTCCCTCGCTGACTTTAAAGGCTGGGGACATTGAGAGGTGGTCCCGAGGGTGAAGCAGGCTGTGTCCGCAGGTCTTTGGCCTCTCCCTTTCTGCAGGGACAGCTTCGATGATGGATCTCGGCAGGATTAGTCTTTGCAAACAAGGGCTCCTTGTTACTGTCTGCTCTGGTGCCTGGGGCCCAGCTGTGCCACTGCGCTCACTGACTTTGTTTTTCCTAATAATCTGGTTAAAGTAATTGACATTTTAACTCAGAGCCGTTATAGCTGCCTCAGTCTATTTAAGAGCTGGGGACTTCGGGGCCTAGAAAAATCTTTTTATGAGTGTGTGCATCAAGAACAGTGTGTTTCTGAACAGGGAAGGGAAATCTCTATTTGGGCTCTGTGTGTGAGCACAGCTCTGGTCCCTGAGACGGATCAGATGGTGCAAAGAAATATTTGGGGGCTGTAGTGACAAGGCTCCCCACGCCGAGCCTATCCCTGGCCACTTGGGTTTCCTGGGACCTGCATGTTTGCACCCATTTCCACAGGGTTGTGCTTTGGAAAACCTCTCTGGAGTGAAAAACTGGTGTCAGCTGGGCTGACGTGGTCCAGAGGCAGAGGCTGCTTCTCAGCCGGCAGCCCTGGCACCGCCACTGCCAAGGCACCTGTGGGAAACCTGCCCTGCTGTGTTTGCCCGTGTGCCTGCAGCCAAAGCAGGCACCTTCCCGGGCTCTCTGAGCATCTGCTCCTGCCCCCTGGGCTCCCATCCTCGCTGCCAGGCAGAGGGGGTGGCTGCTGCTGCAGGAGCCAGCGCAGGATCTGTGCCGTGCACCCCAGAGCGTCGGAGAACAGCTTGAACTGTGTCATCTTTGCTCCCCGCAGGGGTGAGAATGGACCCGGAGGTTTCATCGTACTGAAATGTCCCAGCAACCCCAGGGTCTGCACGTTCATCTGGATTCTCAACACGGACCTGAAGGTAAAGGTGGTTCTTTGCCGATGCCGTATCCGGTCCCCAGCAGAGCTTCCCAGCTGGCTCCGGCGTCCCCTGCGCAGTGTGGGCTGTGTGCTGAGGGCCAGCTCTGCTCCCCGCGGCTGACGTCCTGCTGCCTGCTTCCCAAAGCAGCTCCTTATCAAAGGCTGCCCTGAAGGCACTTGGGTTTTGCTGGTGGAGCTTAAACACGACCTGAAAATCACCCTCCTTCCTCCCAGCGTGAGGTGGGGAAGCTTTTTCTTACCTGGCAGAGGTCTGGCTTAGGGGTTTCACATCTCCATGTGCAGGAATTGAGGGAGAGGAGGTTTTTATCCTCTTTGGGGACAGAAAGTGGGGCATGTGGACTGTTGTCTGGGTGCTTGCTGCTCCCAGGACCCAACCAAAGGGGTGATTCACTGGTCCTGACGTGCCCTGCTCCCAACCACCCCTGTGTCTGCGCTGGGCAAGAGGCGCTTTGGTCATCAGAGATGACCCAGATCTGGAGTTCTTTTGCAGAGCTGCGTGTTGAATCCTCTCTGTGGCCCAGACAAAAGGCAGAGCATGAAGGGAGTCGGGGTCTGGCGGATGTGGGGTGCAGAGCTGGCCCGTTTTCCTCCTCCGCTGAGGGTTGACGTGGTAACGGCGCTGCAGCAGCGAGCACAAAGGCTCCATTCATCAGCGCTTTGCTGCAAAGCTGAGCTGCCCCCTCCCCTCCCACGTCCCTCCCTCACCACAAAGTGCAGCTTGGCAGAGGATTTGCAGGAACCTTTGCATGGGCAGCTCACGCAGGGCCAAGAGCAGAGCGTGACCTCCTGCCCCCTTGCCCTCGAGATGTTGTTTTCCCTTCCTGACTCCGATGCCTCTTCCGCCCCTCCGTAATGAGCGGGTTGGGAGGGATAACGAACCCATTTGGGTTGTGCAAGATGGGATTCAGAAAGGAAAGATGTTCCTTGTGCTTCCCGGGCCGGAGAGCCCTCGCCCACTGCCTTCCTCTGCTGCTGGAAGAAACGCTGTAGCGGCCGAGCTATTAATAACGCGCCTGCCGACTGCTCCCACCATCTTCCTGAAGGGCTTTGCTGTTGCCCAGAGCCCTCTTCTCCACTGCCTTACTATTTCCTTTGGCCCTGAAGGAGTATTTATAGCACATGGCTCATCCCTTCCTGCAACCAAGGGTGAGAATTACGCACACGTGTGTGTGTTTGTGTCCGTGACGGAGCTTCGCCCCAGAGCTCATTTCAGGGAAGTGCCTGAAATGGCTCCTGGACCAACGATCCCACCATCTCCTGCTCCTGTGTTGCAGGGAAAACCTGTTCTAGGGAAAAGTCTTTGCCTCCTGCCCTGCTGGAACCCCCAAATCCAAGGGGTGTGTGTGGGGGGTGCCTACCTGACCCTCAGCTATCCTTACCTGCATCCAGAGCCCCTCTCTGCCACGGGACCCTGCACGAGCGCCCGGTGGTGCTCCCAGCCCTCCCTCAATCCCATCCCACGCAGAGACAGGGATTATATTTTTTTATGCATTTTGCATAATGAAGCACAGGCCGAGGCGGGGTTGAGTCGTGCAAGGGTTTTTTTAGAGAAATCAAAATGCTTTTCAGTTCCCTCCCCCGGAGCAAAGCTCCCTGAAAGCCGCAGCTCCCCGCTGCGGTGCCCGCGCGTCCCTCAGCCGGAGCTGACACCGCCAGGGTGGGCTGGGGGGGCCAACCCTGCACCCCGAATCCAGCTGTGCCTCCGTGGTATCCCCGACTCACGTCTCCGTGCTCTCTTTTCCCCACAGGGCCGCCTGCCCCGGTACCTGATCCACCAGAGCCTGGCTGCCACCATGTTTGAGTTCGCCTTCCACCTGCGCCAGCGCGTCGGCGAGCTTTCGGGCAGGCCGTGAGCCGGGGGGCCCTGCCCCTCACTGGACATTCCTCTGCAGCCAGGGACAGCCAAGCGTGGCCCCTACGGCCCCCAAAAACCTCGCTGCCGGTCCCCTGGAGTTGGATACCTCGTATTAACAGCGCTGAGATGAGGCTCAGCCCCTTCTCCCACACTGATTCCCCCTCACCGGGGCTCTGAAACCACTGACTGCCTTGTGCCAAACCCCTGCCCCTGCCTCCTGTGGGTCCCACCTCCCCCTGGCCCTCAGGAAAGGGTTGGGGGCTTATCCATGACCCCCAGACTCCTGCTCTTGTGCCCCAAGAAAGAGAAGAACTGGAGGAGGCCACAATGAGGTGAGGACACAGATCTGTCCTCTCTTACTGTCCTGATGCCCTGTGCCAGGCTCTGTCCCTCTTCCCAATTCATGGCCATCGTCCCCCCAAGGCTGTGTCCCCCACCCCAAATCCCTGCAGGAGTGGCCGGGGGGGCCATGCAGGGGATATTCCGAGGCTTCTCCCTGATGCCCAAACCTCCCCCTGAGGTAGGTAGGTGGGTGGGTGGGTGGGTGGGAGCCAGGGGGTCCTGCCCACGCTGTCATGTTGCCCTGTGTTCCCTGAGGGGTACACAACCTGGGATCATGGGGTCCCAGCTGTCCCCTTCCCCTGGGGTTTGGTTGTGCTCTTTTCCCCCCCCTGCCTGCAGCTCCGGGCGGAGGCAGAGCTCGATTTGCCTTAAGCAGAGATTTTTATCCATTTTTTTCAGGGGGTGGGAGGGGAGGGGTGCGGGGGCGACCGCGGCTTCTTTCTACCTGCGAGCGCCGGCGCCGTGTTCTGCGCTATAAATGGGAGCAGCGCGAAGCCGCCCGCACGCGGGGGTGCACGCTGGCAGCGCTGCGGGGAGCACCCACGCTGCCCCCACCCCGAGCTCTCTGCCCCTCCTGACCCCTTCCCTAGTGCCCATCCCGGGGGTCCTGGACCCTCCCCTCTCTGTGCCGGCGAGGGGCGATGCCTCCGGCTGGCATCCATCAGAGTTAAAAGCCTTGCGCTGCTCACAGCACCGTTGGCTTCCAGGTGCCCTCTGTGACCTGGGCAAAGCGTGGAGGAGCACTGGCCCAGCCAGGCTGTGGGTGGCCACGGGCCTGGGGCCCATTGGAGCCCCCCAGGCTCAAGCAATGGTCCTCCGGGCTCCTTGGGTGTCATTGCCCACCGTCCCACCGGCAGCGGCGTGGATGGAGCCTCTGCGTCCTGCGTTGCTCCCCCCAAGCAAAGATTATCTCAAATGCCCCCCCCCCCCCCCAGCCCCGGGTTTTGTCCCCCACAGCGGGACCACCGGGTCCACCCGGGCAGCAGCCACCTCCGCCACGCGAGCCCTGGGCGCTGGCACCCAGCGAGCGCCCGTCTGTTCGCAGCCCCCATCTGTTCACAGCCCCCATCTGTTGGCCCTACAAATAGCCCGGCCGGGGGGTTCATGACCACCCACCCCCCTGCCCTCTTGCCCTTGGGAGGTGGACACGCTGCGATGGGACCCCAACGTCCCTGCGAGGTGGCACAGGGCAGCACGGCCACCGCGTTGGCAGTGGGCGCCCGCCAAGCCGTTAACACCTCCAGGGGCCATCGTGTTTGCTGCTCCCGGGCCGGTGCCAGCGCTGCAGCGGGCAGGGAAAGGCCAGACGTGCCCTGGGTGGGGACCAGGGGGGTCCTATCCGCGCTGTCATGTTGCCCCGTGGCCCATGGGTGGGCACAACCCACGATCAGGGCGTCCTACGGTGCTGTCGCGTTGCCCTGTGCCCCACAGGCAAGACCCAACCCCACGGGGGTCCCACAACACGTTGCCCCCCCCACATCTCATGGTGGGGACTCAACCTGGGATTAAGGTGTCCCATGGCAGCAGGGGAGGGGAACACAACCCAGGATCAGGGGGTCCCACCTGTGCCATCACGTTGCCCCACATCCCGTGGGGGGCACACAACCCGGGATCAGGGGGTCCCACCACAGTGGGGCAGAGCTCCGGTGGGCACACGGGGGAGGGGGAAGCGTGATGGGGCTCACACGGGGTGACACACGTGTCCTCGATGCCACCTCCCCCACGTTTGCTCTGAAGGGGGCCCTTGGCACCGTCCCGTGCCCACGGTGCCAGCGACACATCCCAAAATAGCCCAGCTGGGGCCTTATAAGCGTGGCGGGCGGCCCGGGGGGGGGGCAGTGCAGGATGCTGGGCCCCAGCGCGGTGGTGCACAGCGGAGGGCTGCTCTCGGGTGCCCGTCTGGGCTGTCGGGTGCGGGAGGAGGACGTAGGGCGCCGCGAGACCTTCAGCGCAGAATGGTTGGACCTGGAGCTCAGCACCAGGCCTGAGGAGGGGTGAGGGGCGCCGCTGGGGTGCGGGGGTGTCCTTGAGGTGCTGGGGCTACTGGGAAGGGCATTGAGTCTTGGGGGGCTCCAAGGGTTTCTATAGGGTCTTGGGGCTATGGGGGGCTCCAAGGGTCCCCATGAGGCTCTGGGGGTGGGAGTGGGGTGCAGGGGTGTCTGGGGTCCCCACGGAGCTCTGGGGAGATGTGAGGGCTGCAGGGATCCTTGGGGACCCCATGGGACTCTGGGGGATGTGGGGGGCCCCGAGGTTTCTTGTGGGAATATGGGGGTCCCTGGGCTCCCCATGGGGATTTGGGGGGGGCTGCGCAAGTCTATGGGGTCCCCATGGGATTATGAGGGAGACTCCAAGGGTCCCAATGGGGCTTTGGGAATGTGGGGGCTGCAGGGGTCCCCATAGGACTGGGACTTGGGACTATGTGGAGTTGTAGGGGGTCCAAGGGACTCTGTGGGGCTCTGGGTGATGTGGGGGGGCTGCAGGGGCTTCCATGGGGCTTTGGAGAACATGGGGGGCTGCAGGGGTCTCTGAGGTCCTTATGGGGCTGGGGGGGGATCCAAGAGTCCCCATGGGGTGATGGGGACTCCAGGGAGTTGGGGGGTGGGAGTTGGGGGGTCTTCAGGTGCCTGTGGGGAGATGGGGTTCTTCGTGGAGTGGGGTGGTCCTCATGGGGCTGTGAGGGTCCTGGAGGGTCTCCAAGGGTCCTTGTGGGGTTGATGACGCAGTGGGGATTTCCAGAGACACAGGGACCTCCAAGGGGTGGGTGGTCCCTATGGGGCGGGCACATGGGGGTCTCTGGGGTGGTGCAGTGGGGCAGAGCAGGCCACGGGAGTCCTCGTGGGGCACTGGGTCCCCTCTCGACAAGCCGCCCCCCCCCCCCCATTCCCAGGTGGTGCCGGCGGGAGGTGGACCAGGAGCACCGGGAGATGGTGGAACACCGCGGGGAGACGCGGGTGTTGGAGCAGCGCTCGCCCTGGGGACTTCTACGAATGGGGGTCCTGGGGCAGCCCCTGGCCCAGCACCTCCTCCCCTACGCCCGTACCCTCCCCCTGCCCCTCTTTGCCCCCCCAGACCTCCGCAGCGCCAAGCCGGGGCTCCCACGCACCCTGTCCCGCTCCCTCTCCCACGAGGCCCAGAGGGGCTGAAGGCGACAGTGGGGATAAAAAGGGGGGGTCGGGGGGTGGGCACGGGGGGGTGATGCTTGGGGGGGGCTCGAATGCTTTGGTCCACTCGGACACCCCGAAAAGGCAGCGCAGGAGGGTGGGGGCAGGTGTGGGGGGGCTCCTATCCGCATGGGACCCCAACCCGCAGGGGGAGTCGTGGAGGCCGGCGGGGGGCGAGCGCCCGCGTTTCAGGGGGCTCCTGGCGGCACCGGGCGCGACTCGGTTTCCCTGGCAAAGAGAAAAGGATGAGAGGATGGGGAGCACTGAGACACCCCCCCCGGGGCCGAACGGGGCACTGGGGGTGCGTGGAGGGGTGGGGGCTGCGGGGTTGTACAAGCGGTGGTCTTGGTACAGCAATAAAATGCCCAGCCTGGCACAGTGGCTTCATTTTGGAGAAGGGGGGGGGGCAAAAGGGGCCCTGTGAGGTTTTTTGGGGAGGGGGCAATATTTAAGGGGGAGGAAATGTTGGGCAATGGGGACACTGAGGCACGGAGCCTCTCTGGCAGGTGGAGGAAGCCAGGTATCCTGCAGGGGGCTCAGGTTTGGGGGGGGTAGGGGTGAGAGAATGGGGTGGGGGGAATCTTCTGCTTATATAACTGCCC
>JAUMJL010002424.1:0-29424 GCA_033558185.1 Dromococcyx pavoninus | reverse complement strand
TCTATTTCCCCTCTCATTTCACCCCTTTTCTCTCCCCCATTTCACCCCTTTTCTCACCCCCATTTCCCCCCTTTTCTCTCCCCATTCCCCCCTTTCTCCCCCTTATCCCCTTTCTCCCCCATTTCCCCCTTTCTCCCCCCCTTTTCCCCCCTTTCTCCCCCACATTTCTCACCTTTCTCCCACCATTTCTCCCCTTTCTCCCCCTTTCTCCCCTTTCTCTCCCCCTCATTCCCCCCCCTTTCTCCCCCCCTTTCTCCCCCCCTCTTCTCCCCCCTCATTCCCCCCCTCGTTCCCACCCCTTTCTCCCCCTCGTTCCCCCCCTTTCTCCCCCTCGTTCCCCCCCCTTTCTCCCCCTCGTTTCCCTCCCCTTTCTCCCCCTCGTTCCCCCCCTTGCTCCCCCGCGTTCCCCCCCCTTGCTCCCCCTCGTTCCCCCCCCTTGCTCCCCCTCGTTCCCCCGCCTTGCTCCCCCTCGTTCCCCCGCCTTGCTCCCCCTCGTTCCCCCCCTTGCTCCCCCCTCGTTCCCCCCCTTGCTCCCCCCTCGTTCCCCCCCTTTCTCCCCCTCGTTCCCCCCCTTTCTCCCCCTCGTTCCCCCCCCTTTCTCCCCCTCGTTCCCTCCCTTGCTCCCCCTCGTTCCCCCCCCTTGCTCCCCCCTCGTTCCCCCCCTTGCTCCCCCTCGTTCCCCCCCTTGCTCCCCCCTCATTCCCCCCCTTGCTCCCCCCTCATCCCCTCCTTTGCTCCCCCTCATTCTCCCTTTCTCTCCCCCTCATTTCCCTCCCTTTCTCCCCCTCATTCCCCTCCCTTTCTCCCCCTCATTCCCTCCCTTTCTCCCCCTCATTGCCCCCTTGCTCTCCCTCATTCCCCCCCTTGCTCCCCCTCATTCCCCCCCTTGCTCCCCCTCATTCCCCCCCTTGCTCCCCGTCATTCCCCATTTCCTCTCCTTTCTCTCCCCATTTCCCCCCTTCCCCCCCTTTCTCTCCCCTTTCTCCCCTTCCCCCCCTTTCTCTCCCCTTTCTCCCCTTCCCCCCCTTTCTCTCCCCTTTCTCCCCTTCCCCCCCTTTCCTCCCCTTTCTCCCTCCATTTCCCTCCCTTTTTTCCCTCTTCCCCTCCTTTTATCCCCTTTCCCCCCCCATTTCACCCCACTTTTTCCCCCCATTTTCCTCCCCTTGCAGATCTACGCCCTCAACCGGGTGATGACAGAGCTGGAGCAGCAGCAGTTCGACTCCTTCTGCAAGCAGATGCAGGCGTCCGGCGAGTGACCCTGCCCGCCGTGGCCCCCGAGCCCCGACCCCCCACCTCTTTTCTAACCCCTTTGTTATTTATTATCAAATAACCACTTTTTTTTTAAATAAAATCTGTGGCGATTCCACGTTTCTCCTGGTCCCTCCGCGGCTCCGGCGGCTGCGTCCGGGCCCTCTGCCGGATGGGAATAGCGTGGGGGAGGCCGGATCGGGGCCGGACGCCAGAGCAGCTGCGGCCGTAGGGTGCCAACTCCGGCCGTCCTTGTGCCGAGCGAGCCCTCGGCCCTCCGGTTCCCTGCCAAAGGGAACGTTCCTGCCCTCGCCGTGCCTGGATCCGGCCGCGGGGTGGGATCTGCATCCAGCTCTTGCAGCTGCTCGCGCCGCAGGAGCCTCCCCGGGGACCCCGAGTGTTTCTCTTCGCCGCTCGGCGCAAGGTTTGACCTTCGCTTCCTTCCTCCACCCACACGCCCTTCGCTTTGCAGCCGCTGCCGGCCGGCAGCCTCTGGCATTCCAGAGAATTCTGATCACCGGCGTCAAATCCCGGCATTCCCCTTCCACCACCCCAGCGAGAACACCAAGAAAATGGGAATAAAACACATTAAAAGAGATTATTTCCCTACAGCGACGGGTAAAACAACAAATACTGAGCTGCTGCTGCTGGATCGAGTTCCAGAATCCCTCTGGAGTTTGATCGGCAGCTTCCTCCGCTCAAGGAGGGGGTGTCCTCATTTTTAGGGGTGCAAAACTCCCCTTCCTAATAAATTAACGACGCACACTGGGAGCCATCCCTATGTTTCACGTTCCCCAGCGCTGGGAAAGCTTTGGGGATCTCCGGAGCTTGGTCTTGTAAGAGGGGATGGGGTTTGTTCAACCCCTCCCAGGGACATGGAGGGGGTTTTTGAGCTTCCTACTGCTCAAATCATTTCCCTTTTCCAACCAGGCTCCTGCCGTGGCACGGATTCGGCGAGGAGAGCTAAGGGAGATGTTCAGTGGAGAAGGAGGAAGGCTTTACTGGACGTTAGGTTGGGCTTTGCAGCTCCAGATGGCGAAGGGAAAGACGATGTAGGACGTCGCCCAGGCAAGGCAATAGACGGAAGCCACCGCTGCCGGCAAGAAGAGGACGGCCACCACCCCTACGGATTGGGAAGAGCCTTTGGGATCTCCTCCTCCCAGGCTGCCATCTCGGTGGGGTTTGATTCTGATTCCAGTCTTACCTCCAGCGTAAACCACTTTCTTCCAGCGCTGGGACTCCAGCACCTTGTCATGGGGGTAGAAGCCCCGATCCAGCATGAAGAGGATCATGATGCCGGCGGTGACGCGCAGGACGATGACGTTGCCGCCCGTCAACAGGAAGGCGCCCGCCAGCAGCGATGAGGCGTAGGGACAGGGCAGCCCCCGGTAGGTGAAGGGGATCCCTGCTGGGTACCAGATGTTCATCTGTGAGGATGGGGGGCAATCACTCTTCAAAAAACCCTGAACCCCCCCCCAAAATGCTCATCTTACCGCTGGAGAAGAAGCAGAGGCGAGCGAATACGGCCAGCACGTAGGCGATGGCCAGCAGCCCGGCCAGCACCCCCTGCGGCCGCAGCAGCAGCGCCGTGGCCAGCCCGAAGGTGGTGAAGTCAGCAAAATCATCCAGTTTGGCACCTGTGAGGAACAAGCAAGCAGCTGCCAGGCAGGAAGAGTTGTGGAATCCCCAACATGAGAAGGACATGGAACTGTTGGAATGGGTCCAGAGTAGAGCTACGAAGATGATGGAGCTCCTCTGTTATGAGGACAGGCTGAGAGAGTTGGGGTTGTTCAGCCTGGAGAAGAGGGAGACCTCAGAGCAACCTCCCAGTACTGAAAGGGGCTCCAGAAAAGCTGGGGAGGGGCTTTTTCCAAGGGCCTGGAGTGAGAGGATGAGGGGGAGCAGCTTTAAATTGGAAAGGGGAAAATTTAGATTAGACATTAGGAAGAAATTCTTCACAATAAGAGTGCTGAGATACTGGCCCAGGTTGCTCAGAGCAGTGGTGGCTGCTCCATTCCTGGAGGAGTTCAAGGCCAGGCTGGATGGGGCTTTGAGCCCCCTGATCCAGTGGAAGGTGTCCCTGCCCATGGCAGGGGGTTGGGACTGGCTGGGCTTTGAGGTCCCTTCCAACCCAACCCATTCCAGGATTGTAAGAGGGGACAGGGACAACCTGGCAGAGCGTTCCTGGGGTGGCAGCATGGACTCACCCAATGCCGAGCAGGCGTCGAGCCGGCGGGCGACGGCTCCGTCGGCCAAGTCGAGCAGAAACCCCACCAGCAGCAGCCAACACGAGTGCTGGTATTGCCTGGGGAGTACGAAGACAACAAAACTGGGCTGACCACCCTTTTGTAACCCCCCCCAGTTTTCACCCCATTCCCCCTTTTCCCCCACCTGTTGAGGCTGCAGAGGATTGAGGAGAGCCCCGCCACCAGATTGGCCACGGAGAGCCCGTTAGCGGCGTTTTTCCGGATGAACTCCAGTGTCCGACCCTGGCCCGCGCGTTCGCTCAGGAACAGCTTCTTCGTCGACTGGAAAATACCTGCAAACCCGCCGAGGCGGCGGTGAAGGGCAGAACCGGCTCCTCTTTCCAAGCGGGGAGTTATTTAAACACCCCCCCCGAGGTAACAAGTCGATGCTGGGGACCTTTCCCCCCCCTTCCAGCGCTGGGAAGGGGCTGGAAAAAATTTTTAGGGATGTGGGAGCCTTGCTGGCCGTTCCCCTCCTCAAACCAAAGCCCCAAAAAGCAAGCAGCGGGATTTTTGTTTTATCAAGCCCTGCCTTTTATCTTTACCCACCAGAGGCGAAAAGGAAACCAAATAAACAATAAAACAACCATAAAAAAGAAACAAAACCAAAGAAAAATAAATCCAAACCCAAGCTTAGACTAAAAGCCAACCCCGGTTTTAAGCTCTACCGATCTTATATACCTATAGGGCTAAGCTTTAGAGAAAGAGTTTAAGGGTCATGTCCTACTAGTGGGCTTTGCACCCTGCCTTTGCCGTGGTCCCAAAGCCAGGCAAGCTGGGAAGATCCTTCATCTGAAAGAAAACAGCACGTCAGAGCAAAACAAGAGCCACCCTTCCCCTCGCCACCCCCCGGTACCCGCTCCCAGCTGCGCCCGGGCCAACCGGGCACCGTCCTGGCTGAGCCCGAGCCAACTCAGCGCCGTCCCCGGCACTGAAACGCCGTCAAAAACAGCTCCTGGGGTGTAAAAAACAAAAAAAAAAACCCCAACAACCCCACTGTGCAAAGGTTTTAAAGTACATTCCTAGATCTGGGAATGCTGCTGAGGTCCGTGGTTCTGCGTGCCGGCACTGGGATGGATGCGGCCGCCACCAGTGACCTTTGGACACCGCGCCCCAAGTCTCCAGCACGGGCTGAGCTGGGTGGTTGGGGATGGAAAATCCCCCCCCCCCCCCCCCCCCCCAGCCTGGGATTGTTGCTCTGCTGCCTCGGATTTGGCCTCATCCGGTGGGTTTTGGAAGGGGCTGAGCTCACATCTGGTACTATCCAGGTATTATTTTCCTTGCCTGGGGCTGATCCAGCGGGGTTGGGGTCTCCAAAGATCTTGCACCATCACCATCCCCACCCTCCCCTGGTGCTGGGCAGGATCAGGCCCCGCAGGAAAGGGTTCCCGATGCTGCCACGATGCCGTATCCGGGCACCGTTGAGCATCACAATTCCCAGACATCACTCTGCCACCCCAACTTGCCCATTCGTGGCATTTCTAGCCTGGAAAGCAAAGAATCAGTGCAGAAGGGATTTCCTCAACCCCACGCCACTGCCAGAGGGTTTTATTACTATTTCTGGGGGGAAAAAAAGGCAATTTTGGGATCCTCTGTGCGTTACGGGGCACTTGTGCCCCACAGGGGTTCTCAACCCCCAAGGACGAGGGGGCAAAAGGGGGTTCAGCCAGGGGAGGTGCAGAATTAACCTTTTTTGGGGGGGGCTGATAATTGTTTTCACACTTTTCTGCCCCAATTTGCTCGGCTGAGCGAGCCGAACTCTGCCGACAGCTCTGATTTTTTTTTTCCCACTAAACCCCACCCTCCGCCTCCCAAACCCGGTGATTTTTGCGGGGGGGAAAGAGACACTTTGCGAAGGGGCTGAGCGGCATCGGGGCATCAAGGTGGCACTTACCGACGGGCGGTGACACCATCCACATGGCTGCGGTGGCACTGAGGGTGGCGGCGCCGCCGCGGCGAGGGGAAACTGAGGCAGGAGCCGTTGGAGCGGGCGCTCGCGGGGCTGGGACCGCGTTATATAAGGGAAAGCTTCGCCCGGCTGAGTCACCGCGCGGGGGGTGGCACCGGCCAGAGGGCACGGGGGGTTCGGAGGCGGCTGGCACCACCGGCGAGGGAGGAGCTGCCCCGGGGGAGGGGGGCAGGGGCCGGTGCCAGGCTCACAGCACTCGTGCCAGGTTCACAAGAACCCGTGCCAGGCTCACAAGAACCCGTGCCAGGCTCACAGCACTTCGTGCCAGGCTCGCAGCACCGATGCCAGGCTTGCAGCACCCATTCCAGGCTCGCCACACCAATGCCAGGCTTGCAGCACCCATGCCAGGCTCGCAGCACGCATTCCACGCTTGCAGTACCCATGCCAGCTTTGCAGCACTGATGCCAGCCTTGCAACACCCATGCCAGGCTTGTCACACCGATGCCACCCTTGCAGCACCTATGCCAGGCTCACAGCACCCATTCCAGCCTTGCTGCGCCCGTGCCAGCCTTGCAGCACCCATTCCAGGTTTGCAGCACTAATGCCAGCCTTGTAGCACCCATACCACGCTCACAGTGCCCATGCCAGGCTCGCAGCACCCATGCTGTGCTTGTAGCACCTGTACTGTGCTCATAGCACCCACAGCATGTTGGTAGCACCCATACCCTGTTCACAGCACCTGTACCCTGCTTAGAGCACCCACACCATGCTCTCAGCACCCATACGGTGGTCAAGCACCCATACCCTGCTCGCAGCACCCATACCCTGCTCATAGCATTCATAGCACCCATACTCTGCTCGCAGCACCCATACCAGGCTCACAGCACCCATTCTGCACTCATAGCCCCCATATCCTGCTCACAGCACCCACACTGTTCTTGTAGCACCCACACCAGTCTCACAGGACCCATATCATGTTTGTAGAACCCACCCTATCTTCACAGCACCCATATCTTCGTCGCAGCACCCATACCCTGCTCACAGCACCCATACTGCCCTCACAACACCCACCCCATGTCTGTAGCACCCACCCCACACTCACAGCACCCACACCTTGTTGGCAGCACCCACACCTCATTGGTAGCACACACACCACATCTGTAGCACCCATACCCTGCTCACAGCACCCACCCCCGGCTCACAGCACCCACCTCAGCCCCAGCACCCAATGGGGGGCTCAGCCCCGTGCTGTATCACAGCTCGAGGGGCGGGGTGTCGCAATCGGTGCCCCCCACCCCATGCCAATCAGAACCCGCCAGCTCAGCTGGGTGCTGCCAGGTTTGGTCACCCCTGTCCCCACCCCAGGGCTGTGGCAGGTGGCACCCACTGTGCCAGGGTGTCACGAGTTGGGGCGGCCTCAGCAAAGGGCCGTTGGCTGCAGGGGTGGCACCGGCGGGGGTGAGGGCAAAGGTCCCCCGGGACGCGGTGACAAGGGGCCAATAAAAAGTCACACGGCCCCACGGCAGGAATTTTCCACCCGGATCCCTGGCACCCATCCCCACAGGGTGTCTGGGTGGCACCGGGGGCACATGGGGAACCCCAGCTGGGGTCCCGAGGGTGCTGGCCAAGGCGGGGTGGCCGGTGAAAGGGCTCTTTGTTCGCCCGTCACGCGCTGGCGGCGGCGGTTGCGAAGCGACGGCCGGGCAAGGAGGGCACGAGGTGGTGGGAGAGTCCTGGCCATGGGCGGTCCAGCCCTGGGGCACCCGGAGGGGGCCATCCCCGTGGCATCAGGGCACCTCAGGGGACCCATTCAGATAGCATCAGGACTTCTCTGAGGGCCCCAGCCGACATTGTTGGGTGCCCATCCCCATGGCATCAGGGCGTCTCTGGAGGGGCCAACCCTGTGGTGACGGCGCGGCACTGGGTGCCCATCCCTGTGGCATCAGGGCATCTCAGGGTGACCATCACTGTGGTATCAAGACACCTTGGGGGGCTCACCAAGATAGCATCAGGGCACCTCTGGGGGCCCCAGTCAATATTGCTGGGTGCCCATCCCCACGGCATCTGGGCCTATCTGTGTGTCCATCCCAGTGGCAACAGGGCCCATCTGGGGGCCCATCTGTGTGGCATCAGAGTGCCTCAAGGGGCCCCACTCCCCTGGCAACTGAGTGCCCATCCCCATGGCATCACGGCCTATCTGTGTGGCCATCCCTGTGGCATCAGGGCACCTCTGAGTGCCCATCTGTGTGGCATCAGGGCACATTAGGGGGCCCACCCAGGTAGCATCAGGTCTCTTCTATGTGCCCATCCCCAGGCATCAGGGCATCTCTGGGGGCCACATCCACCTGGCACCAGGACATTGCTGCGTGCCCATCTGTATGGCATCAGGGCATCTCAGGGAGCCCATCCCCATGGCATCAGGGCATCTCTGGGTGACCGTCACTGTGGTGTCAAAGCACTACGGGGAGACCATTCCCATGGCACTAAACCTTCTTGGGGTGCCTGTCCCCTTGGCATTGCAGTGCCTCACAGTGTCCACCCCCATGGCATCAGGGCACCTTGGGATGCTCATCCCTGTGGCACCCGGCTGTCTTTGGGTGCCCATCCCCACGGTATCTGGGCCCCTCTGGCTGCTCCCCAGTGCATTCTGCCACCCTTGCTGCCCACATGCCAGCCACCCCTGCCACCCTCCCACACCCCACACAGGACACGGGTGGTGCCAGCGCTGTGGGTTTATTTGCCCGATGCCACGCCAGGAGGTCACCACTGCCACCACCACGCTCAGTTGTGGATCATGGTCTGGAAGGGAGAAGCTGCTTAGGGGGGCAGTGGATGCCCTGGCACCCCAGCACCCTGGCACCCCAGTATCCCAGCACCCTGGCACCCCAGAACCGTGGCACCTCAGCACCACAGTACCCTGATGCCCTCTCACTTAGGACCCCAATACCCTGGTACCCCAGCACCATGGCGCATAAGCACCCTGATACCTTCTCACCCAATATCATAACACCCTGGTATCCCAGCTCCCTGGCATTCTGACACCCCATTGCCCCAGCTCCCCATCACTGTGACACCCTGGCATCCCATTACCAGCACTCCAGCACCCTGATACCCTGCACCCCGGCTCCCTGACCCGATGGCACCCCATTGCCCCAGCATCCCAGCACCCTGGTGCCCTGCAACCTTGCACCCTGGCATCCCATTCTCCCAGCACCCCAGCACTGCTACCCCACACCCTGGCTCCCTGACACCGCGACATCCCATTGCTCCAGCACCCTGGCACCCTGGTGCCTCAGCACCATGGCACCTCAGCACCCTGGCACCCTGATACCTTCTCACCCAGCAAACCAACACCCCGGTACCCCAGTTCCGTGGCACCCCATTGGCCCAGCTCCCCATCACCCTGATACCATGGCATCCCATTGCTCCAGCACCCTGGCACTATGATAGGCCAGCACCATGGCACCTCAGCACACTGGCAGCCTGATACCTTCACACCCAGCATCCTAACACCCTGGCACCCCGGCACCCCATTGCCCCTGTTCCCCATATGCTGGCACCCTGTTGCCCCAGCATCTCAGCACCCTGGCACCCTGATACCTTCTCACCAGCATCCTAACAGCCTGGTACCCCAGTTCCCTGGCACCCCATTGCCCCAGCACCCCAGCAGTCTGGTGCCCCAAATCCTGGCACCCTGGCATTCCATTCCCCCAGCACCCCAGCACTCTGCTACCCCACACCCTGGCTCCCAGACACCGTGGCATCCCATTGCTTCAGCACCCTGGTACCCCAGCACCCCAGCACCCTGGCACCCCGTGCCCCCTTCCCCGTGCCCCACCTCTGCGATCCAGTCCTCGAAGGCAGACACTCGGGTGAAGACCGTTGGCTTCTTGGCAGCGTTGCAGCCCAGCCCGGAGACGAAGCTGGCGATGCCGTGCACCTCCCAGTGCCCGTCGGCCGCCCGGCAGTTCAGGGGTCCCCCCGAGTCGCCCTGGGGTGCGGGACAGGGAAGGGTGAGCGCCGGGAGGGGGGGGGGGTCCCTGCGCCCTCCCCGCCGCGGCCGCTCCACTCACGTTGCAACCGGCTTTCTCGTCGCCGCCGGCGCAGATCATGGTCCGGCGGATGGCGAGGATCCCCCACCAGTCGGGCTGGGTGCAGCGCTCGAAGGCCACCACGGGCAGCAGCGCCTGCTGCAGCCGCTCGGGCAGCGGCCCCCCCGCTGCCAACCGGGCGTTAGCGGGGTGCATTGCCGTGCCCAGTGTCCTGCCTGCTCGCCCTGACCGCCCACCCATCCCTGCACACACCTATCTACCCACCCCTCCACCCATCGTTCCATCCATCCCTCCACCCATCCCTCCAACCACCCCTCCATCCATCCATCCACCATCCCTCCACCCATCCATCCCTCCACCCATCCATCCCTTCATCCTTGCATCATTCTATTCTTCCCTCCATCTCCCCATCCATCCCTCCATCCCATTCTTTCCTCCCTCTATCTTTCCATTCCACCATCCCTCCATTCAACCATCCATTCCTTCCATCCCTCCTTCCCTCCATCCCTCCATCTTCCCATCCATCCTTCCATCCATTCTTTCCTCCCTCTATCTCTCCATCCCTCCATCCCTCCAAACACCTCCCCATCCATCCCATTCCTCCATCCATCTCTCCAACCATTCCCCATCCATCCCTCCATCCACCCACTCAACCATATCCTTATTCCTCGCTCCATCCCTTCAACCATCTCCCCATCCATACCTCGATCCATGCCTCCATCCTTCCGTCCCTCCATCCATCTCCTCATCCCTCCCTCCATCCTTCCAACCACATCCCCATTCATATCTCCATCCTTCCATCCCTTCAACCATCTCTCTATCCATCCCTTTATCCCCCTAACCATCTCCCCATCCCTCCCTCCATCTCTCCAACCACCTCCCTATCCATCCCTTTATCCCTCCGACCACCTCCCCACTCCATCCTTCCATCCCTCCAACCACCTCCCCATTCATCCCTCCATCCTTCCATCCCTCCAGCCATCTCCTTATCCATCCCTTTATCCCCCTAACCATCTCTCCACTCCTCCCTCCATCTCTCCAACCACCTCCCCGCTCCATCCTTCCATCCTTCCAACCACCTCCCCATTCATCCCTCCATCCTTTCATCCCTCCATCCCTCCAACCACCTCCCTATCCATCCCTTTATCCCTCCAACCATCTCCCTATCCATCCCTTTATCCCTCCAACCATCTCCCTATCCATCCCTTTATCCCTCCAACCATCTCCCTATCCATCCCTTCATCCCTCCAACCACCTCCCTATCCATCCCTTTATCCCTCCGACCACCTCCCCACTCCATCCTTCCATCCCTCCAACCACCTCTCCATTCATCCCTCCATCCTTCCATCCCTCCAACCATCTCCCCACCCATCCAACCACCTCCCCATCCCTTCCTCCATCCTCCCACCCGTCCACCCGTCTCCCACACGCACTGGACAGCCGGCCCCAGCCGCTCAGGTAGCAGGGGTACCCATCGGGCAGGACGCTGCCCGCGGGCGGCAGCCGCCCCAGCTGCACCTCAGCATCCAGCACCGCCGGGCGCCGCAGCTTCAGGAGGGCGATGTCATTGCTGTGCCAGGGACACGTGTCACGGGGTGGTGGCGGTGGGGACCACCCTATCCCCCCCCACCCCTCGCCGGGGGAACCCCTCTCACCCGCACGCCACGCAGGAGCTTCGCCATTTGGGGTGGACGAAGATGTCGGTGGAGGCCACGGGGATGCGCTGCTCGGGACCCTCCGCAGCACCCATGTCGTACTCGCCCAGCACCACCTCGTAGGTGAGCGAGGAGCTGCCCCGGGGATGGGGGAGTCAGGGGATGCTCCAGCCTTCCTGCGCCCACCCTCCACCCAGCAGCCCCTCCATGCACCCAGCACGAACTCGTGCACCCATCCTGCACCTGACACCCTCCCATGCACCCGTCCTGCACCCTGCACTCCTCCTGCACCCACTCCTGCATCCCCCTGCACCCCCTCCTCCATCCTCCATCCTTCTGTAACTTCATCCTCTCCGTGCACCCATCCCTGCATCCCTCTGCACCCCTCCCTGCCCCCCAGCACTCCCCTGTATCTCTTCTGCACCCCTCCACGCACCCATCCCTGCACGTGCTAGCACCCCCCTGCACCCCTCTGCACCCCCCATGCACCCTCCCTGCACCCTGTAGCTCCTCCATGCACTCATCTCCCTGCACCCTGCACCCCTCTTGCACCCATCCCTGCGTTCCTGCATCTCTCCTGCCCCCAGCACCCCTTTGCACACCCCTGCACCCCTCTTGCACCCCTTTTACAGCCATCCCTGCAGTTTTGCATCCCTTCTGCCCCCCAGCACACTGCTGCACCCCGCTGCACCCCTCTGCATCCCCCTGCACCCCCCTGCACCCCTCTTGCACCCATCCCTGCGTTCTTGCACCCCTCCTGCTCCCCAGCACCCCCCTGCACCCCTCTGCATCTCCTCTTGCACCTCTCCTGCACCCCGTGGCCTCCCTGCCCCCTCCCTGCCCATCCCAGCCCCCCCCCCCCCAGCCTCCCCTTCCCGGTTTGGGGGTGCCCTCACGAGATGCAGTGCGCGGCCGTCATCACCCAGTTGGCTGCGATCAGGGTGCCCCCACAAGTGTGGCGGAAGGAGCCGTCGCGCTCGTACTGCAGTGAGACCTGCGGGGACACGGGTGGGTGCCCCGGTGGGTGCCCCAGCACCCAGGGGTGCCCCCACCTCCCTAAACATTCCCCCCCTCCCCTCCTCCTCACCTGCCAGGGCCAGCTGTAGGGCGCAGCATCCTCTCCATTCACCACACGGGACTCCGGCAGCACCGCAGCGCGGCCACCTGTGGGGTGGGGACACCCCACTCGGGGTTGGGGACACGGGTTGGGGGCTCGGGGACACGGGTGGGGCGGGGGAAAAAGGGCTGAGGGCTCAGGGACGCATTTAAGGGTGCTGGGGACGTGGGTGGGGTGCTGGGGATACGGGTAAGGGGGGGTCAGGGTCATGGGTGGGGACACGGGTGGAGGGGTTGGGACATGGGTGGGGGGTTTGGGGACACGAGTAGGGGTGTTGAAGGCACAGGTGGGGGGGTGGGGACATAGTTGGGGGGTTGGGGTCACGGGTAGGGACACAGGTGGGGGCTCAGGGACACCAGTGGGGGAGGTTCAGGGACACAGGTGAGGGGGGTTTGGGACACGGGTGGGGAGATTGGGGAGAATGGGGGTTTGGGGACACAGGTGGAGGGGTTGGGGAGGTGGGTGGGGGCTCAGGGACAGGGATGGGGGGCTTGGGACACAGGTGGGGGTGTTGGGGAGAAGGTTAGGGGTGTTGGGGACAGGGGTGGGGGCTCAGAGACACTGGTGGGGGCTCAGAGACTCGAGTGGGGATTAGGAGACATGGACTGGGGGGTGAGAGACACAGGCTGGGTGGCTCAGGGACACGGGTGGAGGCTCAGGGAGAGGGGGGGTTTCGGGGACACAATTGGAGGTGTTTGGGGACACCAGTGTGTGGGGGGGTTGAGGACACGGGTGGGGACACAGGGGGGTTGAGGACATTGGCGGGGACACGGGTTGGGGGAGTTGGGAACATGCATGGGGTGGCTGGAAAAAGGGCTGGGGGCTCAAGGACAAGGCGGGGGGGGGTGCTCAGGGACACAGGTGGGGAGGTGAGGACAAGGTGAAGGAGTTGGGGACACAGGGGGGTGGGGGACACCTCACCGGTGGCCAGCAGCAGCAGGACGAGGCCCAGCATGGTGTCGTGGCTCAAGTTGTGGGGCGCAGTGGGGCAGCCCCCGGCCTTAAATCCCCCCGGTGTTGGGGTGGGGGGAGGCAAGGTCATCCCTGGGAATGGGCTCCTGGCCCACACCTGGTGCAGGAGGGGTTAACCATTAACCCTGGCCTTGAGGGGACCTGGCACCCACACCCCAACACCTGTGCCCCGTGGGCACCATGGGCACCGGGGGCACTGTAGACCCCCCTGCCACCCCGGTGACCCCCTGCTCCCATAGACCCCCATGTACTCCTATAGACCCCTGTGCCCCTATAGACCCCATAACCTCTGGTGCCCCTCAGAGCCCCAATAACCCCCATAGACCCCCTGCCCCACCCCAGTACCCCCCACAGCCCTCATTGCCCCCCTTGTGCCCTATAGACTCCATAACCTCTGGTGCCCCCTAAAGCCCCATAAGCCCTGTAGCCCCTATAGACCCCGTGCCCCCCATAGCCCCATAACCCCCATATCCCTACAGACCTCATAACCCCTGGTTCCCCCATAACCCTTATAGATCCTATTAGCCCCTATAGCCCCCAAGCCCCCCTGCCCCCCCCTCCCCAGACTCTATAGACCCCTGTTCCTCTATAGACCTCGTGATGCCCCCTGGTAGCCCCTCATAACCTGTACAGCCCCTATAGAACCCATGCCCTCCGTCCCTGTATAATACCCTGCTCCTATAGCCCCCAGGTTCCTATAGACCTCATAACTCCTGGTGCCCCCCATTGCTCCTGTAGACCCCATACCCCACAGCCCTTGGTACCCCCTATAGACCCTATGGCCTCTGTGCTCCTAGAGCCCCCATACCCCCCCTGCCTCTGGTACACCCACAGCCCCTATATGCCTCATAAACCCTATCCCTGGTGCCCCCCAAACCCCTATAGTCCCTATACCCCCCTGCCTCTGGTATTCCCGTAACCCACATAACCCCCTTAGCCCCTATAGAACCCATACCCCCTGCCCCTGGTGCCCCTACTGCCCCTATAGAACCCATACCCCCTGCCCCTGGCATCCCCATAACCCCCATAACCTTGATAGCCCCTATAGACCCCATACCCTCCCTGCCCTTGGTACCCCCCATAGACCACATAACCCCTATAGTCCCCTTACCCCCCTGGTCCCTGGTGCACCCGCAGCCCCTATAGCCCCCATAGACCCCAGAGCACCCCAAAATCCCCGGTGCCCCCAGACTCCCTATAACCCCTATAGACCGCCCCCTCCCGTGTCCCCTAAAGTCTCCACCACTGCCCCATGTGCCCTGGGGCTGTGGGGTCCCATGGGGGCACTGTGTGTCCCGTGGCCCCACTCGTGTCACCCCTGGTCCCCGTGGCCGTTCCCAGAGTTATCCCCGCGGTGTCCCCACGTCTCCCTGGTCCCAGTGTCAGTTCACAGTGTGTCCCCACGCACCTCCTGGTGTCCCCGCGCCCCCCCCCCCCCGTGTCCCCATGCAACTTCACAAAGGTGTCCCCCCAGTGTCCTCATGTCTCCCGTGTCAGTTTTTAGGGTTGTCCCCACGGTGTCTCCACGCACCCGGGTGTCCCCGTGCAACTTCACGGAGGTGTCCCCATGTCCCCTAACTATGGAAGTTCACAGAGGAGCCCCCCATGCACTCCCGAGTGTCTCCACTCTCCCGTGTCACCGTGGAAGTTCACAGGGGTGTCCCACGCTCTCCCCACCCCCCCCCGTGTCCCTATGGGCGAGCACAGAGCTGCCCCCCGTATGTCCCCGTGGCACTTCCCAGGGCTTCCCCACGGTGTCCCCCGGTGTCCCCACGTTCCCCCGCGTCCCCGTGGCAGTTCCCACTGTGTCCCCACGGTGTCCCCACTCCCTCCGTGTCCCCATCCAACTTCTCAGAGGTGTCCCCGCACCCCACCCGTGTCCCCGTGGGCGGGTACAGGGCTGTCCCCACGCCCCTAGTGTCGCTTCCCAGCGCTGTCCCGGTGCAGTTCCCACTCCCCCCGTGCCCCCCCAACTCCCTCCCCCCGGTCCCGCCCCCTCCATTCGCTCGGGGCGGGGCTCCCGGGGCTCTCAGGCTCCCGGGCTGAGCGGGCGGCGCCGAGCGGCACCGGAGGGGCCGGAGCGGGGATGGGGCGGCGGGGGCTGCTGCTGCTCGGAGCCCTCCTCGCGGTGAGTGACCCCCCCCTCGGGACACGGGGTGACCCCTGGGGCCGGGTAGGGGAGCGGGCGAGGGGAGTGGGGGCGTCCCGAAAGGAGTTGGGGTCCTCTAAAGGAGTAGGACTTCTCTAAACGAGTTGGGGTTCTCTAAAGGGGAGGTTCCGAAAGGAACTGGGGTCCCGCCGAGGAGTTGGAATCCTCTAAAGAGGAGTCCCGAAAGGAGTTGGGGTCCTCTAAAGGAGCTGGGGTTAAAGGGAGGGGTCCCGAAGGGAACTGAGGTCCCGCCGAGGAGTTGGAATCCTCTAAAGAGGGATCCCGAAAGGAGCTGGGGTCCTCTAAAGGAGCTGGGGTCCTCTAAAGGAGTTGGGGTCCTCTAAAGAGGCGGTCTCGAAGGGAGTTGGGGTCTCCCGAGGAGCCGGAGTCCTCTAAAGGGGGGCCCCGAATGGAGTTGGGGCATCCCGAAAGGTCCTCGGGTTCCCCCGTGGAGCTGAGATCCTCTAAAGCGAGGGGATCCGAAAGGATTTGAAGGGGTCTTGAATGGAATTGGGGGTCCCCCCGTGGAGCTGGAGTCCTCTAAATGGGGTCCCGAATGGAGTTGGGGTCCTCTAAAGGAGTTGGGATCCTCTAAAGGACTTGAGGAGGTTGTGATGTTTCTGAAAGAAATCGGGGTCCCCCTCTCTGAGCTATAGTGGGCTTTGGGGTCCCTGGCACCATGCTCTGGTCTCTAAGGCAACTGGGGTGCATCTCAGGTACTGGAGGATGCGGGGAGCCCAGCATCCTGCCCTGGTCCCTAAGGAAATTGGGGTTCCCCCCCATGTACTGGGGGGATGCGGGAACTCCATCATCCTGCCCTGGTCTCTATGGGAATTGGGGTCCTCCAGGACACCAAGGAGATGTGGGGCTCACATCCTTTAAGGGATTGGGGTCCCCCCCACACTGGGAGGGTGCCGGGAACCCAGCATCCTGCCGTAGTCCCAAAGGGAATTGGGGTCCCCCCATGTACTGGGGGGATATGGGGTCCCCAGCATCCTGCCCTGCCCTGGAATTGAGGTCCCCCCCCCAGGCACCAAGGAGACATCGGGTCCCCATCTCCATGCCTTGTCCCATCTGGGAACTGGGGTCCCCATGATTTGTCCCCGCTGTGAATGGGGGGTCCCCCATGAACATGGGGTGCATGGTGTTCCCTTCCCCATCCCTGCATAGTCTTGAGGTCCCCTATGGACCAGGGGCACATGGGGTCACTCTGCCCTGTCCCCTCTTGGTTTTGGGGTCCCCCATGACCATGGGGTGCGTGGTGTCCCCATCCTCATCCCCTCATGGTCTTGGGCTTCCCCAGGGATCAGGGCCACATGAGGTCACCCTGTCCTGTCCCCTCATGGTTTTGGGGTCCCCCCAGGGCCACATGAGGTCACTCTGCCCTTTCGCCTCATGGTTTTGGGATCCCCCAGACCCCAGGATGGGGTGACCCCCATCATCCCCCACCCTTCCCCAAGGGCTGTGACCCTGGAGGTCCAGCTGTGTCCCCAGGACCCCACTGCCCCCCTTGCCCTGGGTGGGGGCCACATGGAGGGGCTCATCTTGCTTTTGGGGTGCTGCCCCCCCCCAACCCCCATCCCCCTCTTCCGCCCTGGCTAAATTTAAAGGGTGACGGGAGGCGCCAGCCACCCTAAAAATAACCCTCCCCTCCCAAAAATACCCCGGGGGGGGGGAAACTGCGTCTGGGGGTGCCCCTGGGGGGGGTGGTCACACCCTTCTGGGGTGCGGGTGCGTGGGGTGACGCCCAGGGGGGTGCAGGGTGGGACTGGGCACCCTCTTATTTGATGGGGATGGGGTCCCCAAAGCAGGGTAGGGAGCCTGGTGGTGATGAGGTGGGGGGAACTGGTGATGACGTGAGGGGGGGCTGGTGATGATGTGGGGGGGCCCCCCCCCATGGCGGGGGGGGGTGGTTTTGGGGCTGGGACGATGCCCGGGGCTGAGAACAGAGGGGGCCTTGTTGCTTGGGGCCATGCTGGCAGGGCTTGCCCCCCCCCCCCCCGCACCCCCTCCCCGCTCCATGGGGCTCCCACCCACACCCTGGGGGGGGGGCAGTGAGAAGGGAGACGGCAGGGGGTCCCCACTTTGCATCCCCCTCACCCTCAGCCCCATTCCGTCATGGGACAAGGGGTGATTTGGGGCCACCCCCCTCCTTCCTGGGATGCTGAGGAATGTGCCCCCCCCCTAAAAAATGCATTGGGGGGGCTCCACCCATGGCAGGGGGGGGTGGTTGGCATTGGGGGGGTGGGTGATGTAGGATGCCCCCCTCCCCCCCCTCCCCGCCAGGGCTGCAAAGGGTTAATGGGGGGGTGAGGGCGCAGCAGGAATGTGTGATAACATCGCCAGGCCTGGGGGGGAAGGGGTGGGGAGGGGGGGGAAGAGGAAAGAGGGGGAGCCACGCACACGCGTGTGAGCTCACACGCACCGGCCGGGGCTTCCCGGGCATGCTGGGGCTCTTGCACGCTCGTGTGAGCTCTTGCACGCTCCTCTGAACTTGTGCATCCTCTTGCACGCTGGTGTGAGCTCTCACTGCCTTTGCTTGCCCCCCCCTCACTTTTTTGGGGGGGCTCATATCCCCCCGCAGGGATCTTTAGGGACCCCCGCACCCCAGAGTCTCCTAAACCCTGCTCGTGTAACCTCGGTGCTCTTGCACGCTCGTGTGTGCTCGTGCATGCTCAGCAAGCTTTGCTCACCACCCCCTCACCTTTGGGGGGGGCTGGTGTCACCCGTGAGGACCTTTAGGGCCCCCCCCCCGAGCCCCCCAAACCCTGCCCACGTGGCTTGGCACTCTGGCACGCTCGTGTGAGCTCTTGCACCCTCTTGCACACTCGTGGGCGCTCACACCGGCTTTGCTCCCCCCACCATCTCTGCGGGGGGAGGGGCGGGGGGCTGGCGTCACCCATGGGGACCTTTAGGGACCCCCCCCAGAGCCCCCCAAGCCCTGCGCACGTGGCCCCGCGCGCTTCGCTTTCTCCCATCGCCAAAGATGGCCTGGATGGAGGAGGAGGAGGAGGAGGAAGAGCAGGATGAGGCCAACCCAGACTTCTGGGTCCCGGCCAGGATGTTTGGGTCCCCGGGGCGTTCCCTGCCCCCCCCTTACCCGTCGCCCCCCCCCGAAAAAATCCCAATCCCAACTCTTTGGGGATAAATTAGGCAATGCCAGTGCACAGGAATGCAGCGGGGGGGGGGGGGGGAATGACACATATTTTGGGGCCCCCCCTCCTTGTCCCCCCCCTCGCCTCACGATGACTTTGACCCCGCAGCTGTTTCACCCCCAAATCCCCGGGGGTGGAGGCAGCTGCCTTCTGTGTCCCCCCCCAGGACCAGCATCCCACCAGCTGCATTGGCAGCCCCCCCCATATCCACGGGGTCCCAACCCCCCCCCTCCAAAACTGGGGGTCCCGGCCCCCCCAACCCCATCTCGGCACCAAACCAGGGTCCCCTTGGTCCCTGGGGACCCCCCAGGGAAGGAGGAAGGGGTTGGGGGGGGGGGAAACATCTTTTAGAGCGACCTTGGGGGAACAATAAGGCTGGGGGGGGGCTGCTATTAATAACCCCCCCGGTTATTATTCCTGCTGTGCGTCACCTCCTCTTCCTCACCCGGATGAAGTAAGGGGGGGGCACGTCCAGATGTGGGGGGGCCACGTCTAGATTTGGGGTGGGGGGGTTCATAACCCGCTTGGAATGGCACTTTCAAGTTTGGAGGGGCCATGTCCATATTTGGAGGGGGGGGGGGCATCCATATTTTGCAGTGATCACATCCAGATTTTGGGGGGGGGGCATCCATATTTGGGGGGGCACATCCAGTTTGAGGGGGGCACATCCAGTTTGAGGGGGCACATTCAGATTCAGGGGGTCACATCCAAATTTGGGGGTATCAACATTTAGGGGGACAACATCCAGGTGGGGGGGGCATCTAGATTTTTAGGGGGGGGCACATCCAGATTTGGAGGGGCACATCCAGATGGGAGGGGATCCAGATTGAGGGAGGTGTCCATATTGGGGGGGGTATATCTAGATTGGGGGGGGGGCAAGTCCAAATTGGAGGGGCATATCCAGATTGGGGGGGGGCAAATCTAGATTTGGGGGGGGCCACATCCGGACTGGGGGGGGTGTCTTGAGGCACATCCAGATTGGGGGGGGGCATATCCAGATTGTGGGGCACGTTCAGATTTGGAGGGGGCCGTGTCCAGATTTGGGGGGCACATCTAGATTGGGGGGGCTCCATCCTGATTGAGGGGGGGGACGACGACTGCATTCAGACTGGGCGGGGGGGGCACATCTGGATTGAGGTGACCACATCCTGATTTCGGGGATGTCACATCCAGACTTGGGGGGGGTGAGTTGAGATTCCCCCCCCCCCCCCCCCCGCAGTTTAGGGCGTGAGTCTTGCTATGCGAAGCCGCACGTGGGTCAGGGTGGTGCTTCCTCACCCTCCTCTTCCTCACCTCCCCCCCCCCCCCCCCCTTTTCCCCAGGGTGCGGGGCAGGATTTGGGCTGGCGAGTGGAAAATGTGAGCGGCGGCGGCAGTGTCCGGCCGGGCGCTCTGCCCCGGCGGCGGGGGGAGCCCAGGCGTCCGGCCGGGGTGGGGGGGGGCCCACGGCATGGAGGGGGGGCCTTCCAGGAACAGGATGGGGGTGATTGGGTGTCGTGTGTGTCCCCCCCCCCCCCCAAATCCCGGCCACCGGCGGCCGTGGGGCAGCAGCTGCCCTAACGCCTGCTTGGGCTGAGCACCCCCACGCTCGGTGCATGGGTGGGGGATGTTGGGGCTGAGCACCCACACATTCAGTGTATGGCGAGGGATGTGGGGGCTGAGCACCCACAGGATCAGTTCATGGGGAGGATGTAAGCGCTGAGCACCCACACACTTGGTCCGTGGGTGGGGGACATTGGGGCTGAGAACCCACACGCTCGGTGCATGGATGGGGGATGTTGGGGCTGAGCACCCACACATTTGGTGCATGGGTGGGGGATGTAGGGGCTGAGCACCCACACACTCAGTGTATGGGGAGGGATGTGGGGGCTGAGCACCCACAGGATCAGTTCATGGGGAGGATGTAAGCGCTGAGCACCCACACACTTGGTCCGTGGGTGGGAGACATTGGGGCTGAGAACCCACACGCTCGGTGCATGGATGGGGGATGTTGGGGCTGAGCACCCACACATTTGGTGCATGGGTGGGGGATGTAGGGGCTGAGCACCCACACACTCAGTGTATGGGGAGGGATGTGTGGGCTGAGCACCCACAGGATCAGTTCATGGGGAGGACGTAGGCGCTGAGCACCCACACGCTCGGTGCATGGGTGGGGGATGTTGGGGCTGAGCACCCACATGCTCAGTGTATGGGGGGGGGGCGTGGGAGCTGAGCACCCACACACTTGGTCCATGGGAGGGGACATTGGGGCTGAGCACCCACACACTTGGTGAATGTGTGGGGAGTTGGGGCTGAGCATCCCCACACTCAGTGCATGGGTGAGGGATGTTGGGGCTGAGCACCCATATGATCATTGTATGGGGGCAGACGTAGGGGCTGAGCACCCACATGCTTGGTGTATGGTTGGGACATTGGGGCTCAGCACCCACATGCTCAGTGCATGGGGGGGAACATAGGGGCTTAGCACCCACATGCTCGCTGCATGGGAGGGACATGGGGGGCTGAGCACCCACATGATCAGTTTATGGGGAGGAGTTGGAGCTGAGCACCCACATGTTTGGTGTATGGGGGGGACGTGGGTGCTGAGCACCCACACACTCGGTGCATGGGTGGGGGATGTTGGGGCTGAGCACCCACGTGCTCGGTGCATGGGGGGGGACACACAATGGCAGAGGACCTACACACTCAGTACATGTGTGGGGAGATGATGGCAGAGCACCCACATGCTCAGTGCATGGGTGGGGAAGCTGAGGGTGCTGAGCACCCACCTTTTTGGTGCAAGTGTGGTGAGCGGTGGTAGAGCACCCACACACTCGGTGCACGCGTGGGGACAATGACAGAGCACCCACACGCTCAGTGCACGTGTGGGCTCCTCTGTGCCTCAGTTGCCCCTTCTGCACCCCCACCCCCCTCCTCTGGGGGTGCTGGGTCCTCGTCCCCCCCCCTTTGTGTCCCCCCCATTGTGTTCCCCCCCCTCCCTCAGCACCCACTTAATCCCCCCCGGCGCTTGTTTGCACAGCAAAGTGCTGCCCCGACGGATTCCTCACCGGGGGCCGGGGAGGGGGGTGGTACCCACGACTGGCACCGCCACCGGGCGCTGCACACGCGTGTGCGCAGGCGGGCAGGGCTGGGCGGGGGCATGGGTGTCGGTGCACACGCGTGTGAGCAGGGGGGGGTGAGTGCACACGCACTGCACCGTGAGGCGGTGCACGGGGTCGGGGTGTGGGGGGTGTGGGATTGCGTGTGTGCTGTTGGGTGTTGGTGTGCACACGTGTCCCTGTGCACACGTGTCCTCATGTGTCAATGTGTACATGTGTCCCTGTGTGAGTGTGCACACGTGTCCTTGTGCACACATGTCCTCATATCTCAATGGGTACATGAGTCCCCGTGTCAGTGTGTGCACGTGTGCCTGTGCACACATGTCCTCATGTGTCAATGTGTACATGTGTCCCTGTGTCAGTGTGTACACGTGTCCCTGTGCACACGCGTGTCTGTTGGTGTGCACACGTGTCCCTGTGCACACGTGTCCTCATGTGTCAGTGTGTACATGTGTCCCTGTGTCAGTGTGCACACGTGTCCCTGTGTGAGTGTGCATATGTGTTCCTGTGCACACGTGTCCTCATGTGTCAATGTGCACACATGTCCCTGTGTCGGTGTGCACATGTGTCCCTGTGTCAGTGTGTGCACGTGTCCCTGTGTCAATGTGCACACGTGTCCCTGTGCACACGTGTCCCCATGTCAATATGCACACGTATCCCCATGCCTATGTGCACACGTGTCCCTGTTTCAGTGTGCACACGTGTCCCTGTGCACACGTGTCCTCATGTGTCAGTGTGTACATGTGTCCCTGTGTCAGTGTGCACACGTGTCCCTGTGTCAATATGCACACGTATCCCCATGTCTATGTGCACACGTGTCCTCATGTATCAGTGTGCACACGTGTCCCTGTGTCAATATGCACACGTATCCCCATGTCTATGTGCACACGTGTCCTCATGTGTCAATGTGTACATGTGTCCCTGTGTCAGTGTGCACACGTGTCCCTGTGTCAGTGTGCACACGTGTCCTCATGTGTCAGTGTGTGCATGTGTCCCTGTGTCCCTGTGCACACGTGTCCTCATGTGTCAATGTGTACATGTGTCCCTGTATCGTGCACACGTGTCATGTGTCAATGTGCACACATGTCCCTGTGTCGGTGTGCACATGTGTCCCTGTGTTTCTGTGCACACATGTCCCTGTGCACATGTGTCCCCTTGTCAATATGCACACGTATCCCCATGTCTATGTGCACATGTGTCCTCGTGTGTCAATGTGTACATGTGTCCCTGTGTTTGTGTGCACATGTGTCCCTGTGTCAGTGTGCACACACGTGCCTGTGGTGATGTGCACGTGTAACAGTGCAAATGCATGTGCAAGATACGTGTTGGTGTGCACACATGTCCCTGTGTCGGTTCATGCGTGTAGTGGTGCAAATGCATGTGCACAACCACATTCATGTGCACATGTGTCTCCATGTCAGTGCACACACGGAGGGATGCAAACATGTATGTGCATCCCTGTGTCAGTGTGCACACATGTCCCTGTGTTGGTGCATGGATGTAGTGGTGCAAATGCGTGTGCACACGCATCCCTGTGTTGGTGCATACATGTAGGGGTGCAAACACGTGTGTGCAGCTCCAGGTCAGTGTACACACACATCCCTGTGCTGGTGCATGCACATAGTGGTGCAAACACATGTGCACACGTGTCCTTGTGTCAGTGCATGCTTGTGGTGCAAAGGCATGTGCACACATGTCCCTGTGTTGGTGCAGGCACGTAGGGGTGCAAACACGTGTGCACACGCACCCTTGTGTTGGTGCAGGCGTGTAGGGGTGCAAATGTGTGTGCACAGCCCCGTGTTGGTGTGCACACATGTGCCTGGGTTGGTGCATGCATATAGTGCAATCACGTGTGCACACGTGTCCTCGTGTCAGCGCATGCATGTAGTGCGATCACGTGTGCACACGTGTCCGTGTGTCAATGCAAAGCATGTAGTGGTGCAATCATGTGTGCACATCCCCGTCTTGGTGTGCCCACACGACCCAGTGCCCACGTGCAGCCATGCCCAGGCGTGTGCCCGCCCTCCCCGTGCCCGCACACGCGTGTGCCCGCGGCGCTGGCGCAACAATGCGCGTGTGGACGATGAGCCCTGCCTTGGCCGTGACGCCGCCGCGCGGCGATGCCACCCCAGCCCTGCCAGCACCCTCTGGGTGCCCACCTTGTGCCCACCCAACCCCACCCGTGCTGGTGACACGAGGGGTGGCCCCTGCCCCACAGGTCACCCGTGGCTTGGCCGAGAGCTCCTTCCCCGAGGACACGGTGCCCGACGAGGTCGGGGGCGCGCGGGGGCGCCGGTTCTACGCCCAGATCTCCGACGACGAGGACTTGGTGGCATCGGGGGGTAAGGGGGCACCGGGGGCACCCAGGGTGGGTGTCGGTGGGGGTGGGTGCCGCTATGGGTGGGCATCACCATGGGCAGGTACTGCCACGAGATGCTGGGTGCCACCGTGGGTGGGTGGCACCGTGGGTGGGTGGCACCATGGGTTGGTGCGTGGCACCATGGGGCGGTGGGTGCCACCACGTGTGGACGTCCCCACGGTTGGGTGCCACTATGGTTGATTGGCACCAAGAGTGGGTGCCACCGTGGGTGGGTGACACCACGGGCAAGTGGGTGCCACCGTGTGTGGATGTCACCGTGGATGGGTGTTGCCATAAGTGGGTGGCACCATGGGTAGGTGTCACCATGGTTGGTTGTCACCAAGACTGGGTGTCACCACGGGTGGGCAGATGTCACCACAAGTGGGTGCCACTGTGGGTGGGTATCACCATGGGTGGGTGTCACTAAGGGTAGTTGTCACCACGAGTGGGTGACACCATGGTTGGGTATCACCGTGGTTGGTTGTCACCAAGACTGGGTGCCACCACAGGTGGGCAGGTGTCACCACAAGTGGGTGCCACTGTGGGTGGGTGTCACCACGAGTGGGTGCCACCATGGGTGGGTGTCACCACGAGTGGGTGCCACCGTAGGTGGGTGACACTGAGAGTGGGTGCCACCATGTGTGGGTGTCATCACGTGTGGGGGCCACCATGTTTGTAACCATGGTTGGGTGCCACCATGGGTGGGCAGATATCATCGCAAGTGGGTGCCACCATGGGTGGGTGTCACTAAGGGTAGTTGTCACCACGAGTGGGTGCCACCATGGTTGGGTATCACCATGTGTAGGTATCACCAAGGTGGGTATCACCATGGATGGTTGCCACCATGGGTTGATGGGTGCCACCATGTGTGGGTGCCACCATGTGTGAATGTCACCATGGTTGGGTATCACCATGGGTAGGTGCCACCATGGGTTGATGGGTGCCACCATAGTTGGGTATCACCATGGTTGGGTATCACCATGATAGGTGCCACTAAGGGTTAAGTTGTCACCACGAGTGGGTGCCACCACACCTGGGTGCCACTAAAGGTAGTTATAACCATGTCTGGGTGTCACGAGTGGCTCCCACCACATCTGGGTGCCACCGTGGCTGGGCGTCACCGCGAGTCGACGCCACCTTGGGTGCCACCCCGTTGTCGCCGTCCCCATCGCAGATGGCAGCGGGGAGGACGGCAGCGGCGTCGCTTGGCCACCCACCGACCCTTCCCGCGCTCTCGCTCCTGGCTTGGCACCCACCGGTAAGGGGGTGCCGTGGGGCGGTGCCACCCGTGCCCTGGCTGTCACCCGGGTCACCGCTCTCAAGCTCTGTCTCCTCTCCATCCTCTTCTTCCTCCTCTTCTTCCTCCTCCTCTTCCTCCTCCTCCTCCCGGGTGGGCAGCGGCCGGGCCCCCCCCCGTGCCAGCGGGCATGGTGGTGCCCGAGGACGACCCCCCGCTGAGTAAGTGCCCCCCCCCTCTCTTCCTGTACCCCCACTTTTTCTCCTCCAGTGCCTTTTAGTGGGGAGGGGGTCCCCAAAATTCAGGGAGGGGGGAGGGGGGCGGCTGGGTGGGTGGGGGTGGGGTCACACCGGGGTGAGGGTCACAGTGGGGTGGGGGTGGGGGGCACGGCTGGCTGGGGGTGATTTTGGGGGGTACAGGTGTCACCACCCCCATTTTTAAGCTCTGCCCCCCCCATATTTAACCCTTACACCCCATTTTTGAACTCTGCCCCCCATTTTTGACCCCTGCCCCCCATTTTTGACCCCTGCCCCCTTATATTTCACCCCTACCCCCCATTTTTCAACCCTGATCCCCATTTTTAACCCTTTGCCCCCCCATTTTTGAACCCTGCCCCCCATTTATAACCCCTGCCCCCCTTTTTAACCCCTGGTCCCCCATTTTTAACCTGTGCCCCCCCTTTTTAACCCCTGCCCCCCATTTTTGACCCCTGCCCCCTTATATTTCACCCCTACCCCCCCTTTTTCAACCCTGATCCCCATTTTTAACCCCTTGCCCCCCCCATTTATAACCCCTGCCCCCCTTTTTAACCCCTGCACCCCCTTTTTGACCCCTGCCCCCCTTTTTAACCCCTGCCCCCCATTTTTGACCCCTGCCCCCTTATATTTCACCCCTACCCCCCCTTTTTCAACCCTGATCCCCTCTTTTGAACCCCTGACCCACATTTTTGAACTCTGCCCCCCCATTTTTATCCCCTGCCCCCCTTTTTAACCCCTGCCCCCCTTTTTGATCCCTGCCCCCCCATTTTTGACCCCTGCCCCCCATTTTTGACCCCTGTCCCCTTATATTTCACCCCTACCCCCCATTTTTCAACCCTGATCCCCATTTTTAACCCCTTGCCCCCCCATTTTTGAATCCTGCCCCCCATTTATAACCCCTGCCCCCCTTTTTAACACCTGGTCCCCCATTTTTAACCTGTGCCCCCCCATTTTTGACCCCTGCCCCCCCTTTTTGACCCCTGCCCCCCTTTTTAACCCCTGCCCCCCATTTTTGACCCCTGCCCCCTTATATTTCACCCCTACCCCCCCTTTTCAACCCTGATCCCCCCTTTTGAACCCCTGTCCCCCCATTTTTGAACTCTGCCCCCCCATTTTTATCCCCTGCCCCCCCTTTTTAACCCCTGCCCCCCCCTTTTTGAACTCTTCCCCCCCATTTTTGACCCCTGCCCCCCATTTTTGACCCCTGCCCCCTTATATTTCACCCCTACCCCCCCTTTTTCAACCCTGATCCCCCCTTTTTAACCCCTGCCCCCCTTTTTAACCCCTGCCCCCCCCTTTTTGAACTCTGCCCCCCATTTTTGACCCCTGCCCCCGTTTTTAACCCGTGCCCACCTATATTTCATCCCTACCCCCCATTTTTCACCCCTGATCCCCATTTTTAACCCCTTGCCCCCCCATTTTTGAACCCTGCCCCCCATTTATAACCCCTGCCCCCCATATTTAACCCCTGCCCCCCATTTTTAATCTCTTGTCTCCATTTTTAACCCCTTCCCCCCATTTTTGACCCCCCCCCCCCCCAGTTTATTTCCGGGCACTGGTGAACTTCACCCGCAGCATCGACTTCAGCCCCAGGCTGGAAGACCCGGAATCTGAGGAATTCCGAGAGGTTTCCGAGGCTGTGGTGGATACGGTGAGGTTTGGGGGGGTCCCCAGGGGGATGCTGGGATGGGGGGGCACCCAAGGGAGCACCCTGACCCCCCCCAATTTTTGCTTCTCCAGCTGGAGTCGGAGTATTACAAGGTGCCTGGAGAGCAAGTGGTCAGCGTGGTCTTCATCAAGTGAGTCGGGGGGTTTGGGGGGGCTCTGGGGGTTTGGGGGGGGGCTCAGGGAGGTTGGGGGGGTGTTAGGGGGTTGTGAGGTGCTGGTTTTGGGGTGCAGGGGTTTTGGGGAGATGGGGAGGGTTGGGGGTGATGGGGGGGCAGTGGGGAGGTTTGGGGGGCTCAGAGGGGCTTGGGGGGCTCAGGGAGGTTGAGGGGAGGCTGGAGGAGGAGATGGGGAGGTTTAGGTGTACAGGTGAGGTTGGGGGGTGCAGGTGAGGTTTTGGGGTGCAGGTGGGGCGGGAGGTAGAGGTGAGGTTTTGGGATGCAGGTGAGGTTTTGGGGTACAGGTGAGGCTGGGGGTGCAGGTGAGGTTTTGGGGTGCAGGGCAGGTTTTGGGGTATAGGTGAGGTTGGGGGGGTGCAGGTGAGGCTGGGGGGGTTGCAAGGCAGGTTTTGGGGTGCAAGGCAGGTTTTTGGGTACAGGTGAGGTTGGAGGGTGCAGGTGAGGCTGGGGGGTGCAGGTAAGGTTTTGGGATGCAGGTGAGGTTTTTGGGGTGCAGGTGAGGTTGGGGGTTCAGGTGAGGCTGGGGGGGTGCATGGCAGATTTTGGGTTACATGTGAGGTTGGGGGTGCAGGTGAGGCTGGGGGGTACTGGTGAGGTTTTGGGGTACAGGTGAGGTTGGGGGGATGCAGGTGAGGTTTTTGAGGTGCAGGTGAGGTTGGGGCTGCAGGTGAGGCTGGGGGGTGCAGGTGAGGTTTGGGGTGTGCAGGTGAGGCTGGGGGGTGCAGGTGAGGTTTTGGGGTACAGGTGAGGTTGGGGGGGTGCAGGTGAGGCTGGGGGGGCACAGGTGAGGTTTTGGGGTGCAGGGCAGGTTTTACAGACACAGGGAAAATTTGGGGGTACAAACGCATCCAGGAGATCAATGGGGATAATGAGGGATGCAGGGAAGGCTTGGGGGGTGCAGTGGGGGGGATTTTTGGGGTGCTGACACCCTCTTTTTTCCCTCCCCCCTCCTGCAGGCAGCTGGAAGGCGACGTCTTCGTGGAGCTGGATGTGGGCTCGGAGGGGAACGGGGACGAGGAGCAGCTGGGGGGGGTCCTGCGGGACCTGGTGGCCGCGGGCTCCATCGCCTCCTACCTCACCTCGCCCCATGGCTTCCAGTTCCGGCGCCTGGGGACCGGTGAGCGGGTCTGGGGAGACTGGGGGTGGGATTTGGGGGGGCTATGAGGCAGTTTGGGGGGGCTACGAGGAGGTTTGGGGGGCTATAGGGCAGTTTGAGGGGGTTTGTGGGGGACTGGAGGGATTTGGGAGATCTATGAGGCAGTAAGGGGGGACTGTGGGGGGATTTGGGGGGGCTGTGGGGGGATTTGGGAGGGCTATGAGGGGTTTTAAGAGGGCTATGAGTGGGTTTGAGGGGCTATGAGGGGGTTATGGGGGCTATGGGGGAGTTTGGGGTGGCTATGAGGAGGTTTGGGGGGGGCTATAGGGCAGTTTGAGGAGGTTTGGAGGGGATTTGGGAGATCTATGAGGCAGTTAGGGGGGGACTGGGGGGATTTGGGGGTGCTATGGGGGAGTTTGGGGGGGCTGTGAGTGGGTTTGGCAGGGCTATAGGGCAGTTTGAGGGGGCTATGGGAGGGGTTTGGGGGGCTGTGGGGGGATTTGGGAGGGCTATGAGGGGTTTTAAGAGGGCTATGAGTGGGTTTGAGGGGCTATGAGGGGGTTACGGGGGGCTATGGGGGAGTTTAGGGGGGCTCTGAGTGGGTTTGGGGGGGCTATAGGGCAGTTTGAGGGGGCTATGGGGGGCTTTGGGTGGCTATAACAGAGTTGGGAGGTCTATGAGGGGATTTTAGGGGGCTATGGGGGAGTTTGGGGGGGCTATGAAAGCGTTCGGGGGGGCTATGGGGGAGTTTGGGGGGGCTATGAGTGAGGTTGGGGGGGCTATGGGGGAGTTTGGGGGGGCTATGAGGGGGTTTGGGGGCTAAAGGGCAGGTTTGGAGGGCTATGGGGGGTTTGGAGGGCTGGAGGGGATTTTGGGGGGCTGTGGGGGAATTTGGGGGGGACTGGGGGGATTTGGGGGCCTGGGAGGGGGAGTTTGTGGAGGCTATGGGGAAGCTTGGGGGGCTATGAGTGGGTTTGGGGGGGCTATGAAAGGCTTTTGGGGGGGCTATGAGGGAGTCTGGAGGGCCTATG
>JAUMJL010002423.1:0-12803 GCA_033558185.1 Dromococcyx pavoninus | reverse complement strand
CCAATACCCCCCCCCAACCCTCCAATGACCCCCTCTAACCCAGCAACCCCCCCCATACCCTCCAGGGGTGCCCCCCACCCACCCAGGAACCCCCAGTGACCCCCCCGGTGCACCCCCAGGACCCCAACCCCTCCAACGAACCCCTGGACACCCCCAGCCCCACCCAATGACCCCCCCAGGTGCCCCCCCAACATAGGGACCCCCCTAAACCCCCATAGACCCCCAGCACCCCCCCAATGACCCCCCAACACCCCCCAGAAATGCCTTCCCAGCCCCCCCCAACCCCCAAGGATACCATAGGAGCTCTATGGGGGCGACATAGGTCGCGATGGGGGCTCTAGATGGGGCTCCAGAGTCGGGACTGAGAGGGCGCGATAGGGGCTCTATAGAGGGCTCGATAGGCGCGACACAGAGCCACATAGGGGCGCTATAGGGGGCTCCATGCGGGTACACAGGTCGCGATAGGACTCTAATGGGGGCTCCAGAGTCGGGACTTAGGGGGCGCGATAGGGGCTCTATAGAGGGTTCCATAGGGGCGACATAGGTCGCGACAGGGGCTCTGGAGAGGGCTCCATAGGAGGGGTTTGGGCGCGCGATAGGGACTCGATAGACGGTCTCGTAGGGGCTGTAGAGGGCACGATAGGGGCTCTAGTGGGGGCTCCATACGGGGAACACAGGGCGCGATAAGTGCTCTACAAAGGGCTCCATCGCGGGGACTTAGAGGGTACGATGGGGGCGACATAGGTCGCGACAGGGGGCTCCATGGGGGGGGACTTAGGAGGCGTGATAGGGGCCCTATAGGGGGCTGCATAGGGGGTACTTGGGGGGCGCTATAGGGACACTGTAGGGGGCTGAATAGGGGGATCTTGGGGGGCGCTATAGGGGCTCCATAGGGGGCTGCATAGGGGGGACTTGGGGGGCTATAGGGGCTCTATAGGGGGCTGAATAGGGGGGACTTGGGGGGAGATATAGGGGCTCTATAGGGGGCTGCATAGGGGGGACTTAGGGGGCGCTATAGGGGCTCCATAGGGGGCTGCATAGGAGGGACTTGGGGGCGCTATAGGGGCTCTATAGGGGGCTGCATAGGGGGGACTTGGGGGGCGCTATAGGGGCTCCATAGGGGGCTGCATAGGGGGACTTGGAGGGCGCTATAGGGGCTCTATAGGGGGCTGCATAGGGGGGACTTGGGGGCGCTGTAGGGGCTCCATAGGGGGCTTAATAGGGGGGACTTGGGGGGCGCTATAGGGGCTCTATAGGGGGTTGAATAGGGGGGACTTGGGGGGCGCTATAGGGGCTCTATAGGGGGCTGCATAGGGGGGACTTGGGGGGCGCTATAGGGGCTCTATAGGGGGCTGCATAGGGAGGACTTGGGGGGCGCTATAGGGGCTCTATAGGGGGTTGAATAGGGGGGACTTGGGGGCGCTATAGGGGCTCTATAGGGGGCTGCGTAGGGGGGACTTGGGGGGCGCTATAGGGGCTCTATAGGGGGCTGCACAGTGGGGACTTGGGGGGCGCTATAGGGGCTCTATAGGGGGCTGCATAGGGAGGACTTGGGGGGCGCTATAGGGGCTCTATAGGGGACTCCGCATGCGGGACTTATTGACCGTGATAGGAGCTCATTGAACCCCCCCCAGTGACCCCCCCAGTGCCCCTCCCAATAACCCCCCCAGTGTCCCCCAGTCACCCCCCCATCGCCCCCCAATGACCCCCCCCGGGCCCCTCACATCCCCCCAATGACCTCCTCCAGTGCCCCAATGACCCCCCCAGCGCCCCCCAGTGCCCCCAATGACCCCCCAGCGCCTCCCAGTGCCCCCAATGACCCCCCTGCGCCCCCCAGTGCCCCTCACCCCCCCAATGAGCCCCAGTGCCCCCCAGTGCCCCCCAAATGACCCCCCATTGCCCTATCAGTGCCCCCCCACCCTCAACGTCCCACCCAGTGCCCCCAATGACCCCCCAGTGCCCTCTCAGTGCCCCCCCACACTCAATGACCTTTCCCAGTGCCCCCAATGACCCCCCTGCGCCCCCCCAGTGCCCCCCCCATGACTCCCCCAACGACCCCCCCCAGCGGCCCCCAGTGCCCCCTCAATGACCCCCCCAGTGACCCCCCCAACGACCCCCCCCCAGCGCTCCCCAATGACCCCCCAGTGCCTCCTCAGTGCCCCCCCAATGACCTCCCCCCAGTGCCCCCCCCACACCCCCAGTGACCCCCCAGGGCCCCCCCACCCCCAAGGACCTCCCCAGTGCCCCCCACCCCCAATGACCCCCCCCAATGACCTCCCCCAGGGCCCCCCCACCCCCAAGGACCTCCCCCAGTGCCCCCAATGACCCCCCAGCGCCCCCCCAGTGCCCCTCCACACCCCCAGTGCCCCCCCAGCCCTCTCCAGTGCCCCCAGGTGCCCCCCCCCGACACACACAGGGGGTGGGGGGCAGTGTCCATCCTGCTCCTTTATTTTGGGGTGCTGGGGGGGTGGTGCTGCGGGGTTTATTACGTTTGTACAGTCAGAGAGCGGTGGGGGGGGGGCCGGGACCCCCCCCCCAAATTTCGGCGGGGGGGGAGAAAGTCCTTGGGGAAGGGGAGGTGGGTTCCCCCCCCCGAGGGGGTCCCATTGGCTCTGCCACAGACCCCTCCCCCTCCAGTGTCAAATTTAGGGTGTCCTGGGTGTTGGGGACCCCCCCAAGGTGATGGAGACCCCCCCCAGGGTGTTTCAGGACCCCTCCCATGTGATGGGGTTTCCCCCCCCCCCCCGTGAGTGGGACCTCCCCCCCCCCCCCAGGTATTGGGGACCCCCTTGGGTAATGGGGACCCCCCCTGGGTATTGGGGATCCCCCCTACGGGTGATCGGGACCCCCTCTGGGTGTTGGGGACCCCCCCAGGTATTAGGGACCCCCTCCCCAGGCTATGGAGACCCCCCCACAGGGTGATGGGGACCCCCCCTGGGTGTTCGGGGAACCCCCTCGGGTGATGGGACACCCCGGGTCATTGGGCCCCCCCCCGGGGGTGTTGAGGACCCCCCTCCCAGGTGATGGGACCCCCCCCCCCCCGGGTGCTGGGGACCCCCCCGAAGTGATGGGACACCCCCCCCAGGGTATTGGGGACCCCCCTCCCAGATGATGGGACCCCCCCCAGGGTATTGGGGACCCCCCCGAAGTGATGGGACACCCCCCCCAGGGTATTGGGGATCCCGGACTTTATGGCTTGAGCATGGGAAAAGGGAGGGGGGGACCCCAGGGAGGGAGGGGGGAAATTTGGGGGGGGGCACCTGGATTTGGGGGGTCCCAGGATTTGGGGGGGGTTCCCAGATTTTGGGGGACCCCTTCCCCACCCATTGTGTCCCCCCCAAACCCCGGGGCTCAAAGTGGGTTGCCCCCCACCCCCCCCGCGATTGAGGTGTGGGAGGGTCCCCAAATCGGGGTGGGGACCCCGAAACTGGGTGGGCAACTCAAAACTGGGGGTGGGGGACCCCAAAACTGGGTGGGGACCCCAAAATTGGGGTGAGGGGACCCCTAAATTCCTAGAGGGACCCAAAAACTATATTGGGGGGGACCCCAAAACTGGGTGGACACCTCAAAACTGGGTGGGGGACCCGAAAACTGGGGGTGGGGGACCCCAAAATTGTGGGTGGGGGACCCCAAAATTGGGGGTGGACGCCTCAAAACTGGGGGTGGGGGACCCCAAAACTGGGTGGAGGGGCCCCAAAGCCGGATCGGGGGACCCGAAAACTGTGAGGGGGCCCCAAAATCGGGGTGGAGACCCCAAAATTGGGGGTGGGTTGGGGGGTCACTTCCGTCGGGCCGAGGCGCTGGGGCGCCGCTCGCCCTCGCGCCAGGGGAGCCCCTCGTCGGTGGAGGAGGTGGTGAGGAGCCCCCGGCCCCAGCGTGCCAGCTCCGCGTGTTCCTGCGCCGCCGCCGCCAGCGCCCGCAGCCACCCCCGCATGTCCTCCTGCGGGGCCAGAGCGGCGTCAGGGGAGCCCCCAAACCCATCGGGTGCCCCACAGATACCTCCAGGACCCTCAGAAACGTCCTCAGGAACCCAAAAACGCCAATCCCGTCCCTCAAAAACATCTCCAGGACCTCAAAAATGTCATCAGGAACCCAAAAACATCTCCAAATCCCTCAAAAATGTCATCCTGAACCCAAAAACATCATCTTGTCCCTCAAAAACATCTCCAGATCCCTCAAAAATGTCATCAGGAACCCAACAACATCATCTTGTCCCTCAAAAACATCTCCAGGGCCTCAAAAATGTCATCAGGAACCCAAAAAACATCTCCAGATCCCTCAAAAATGTCATCAGGAACCCAAAAACATCATCTTGTCCCTCAAAAACATCTCCAGATCCCTCAAAAATGTCTTCAGGAACACAAAAACATCTCCAGATCCCTCAAAAACATTTCCAGATCCCTCAAAAATGTCCACAGGAACCCAAAAACATCTCCAGATCCCTCAAAAATGTCAAAAGGAACCCAAAAACATCATCTTGTCCTTCCAAAACATCTCCAGATCCCCCAAAAATGTCAACAGGAACCCAAAAACATCATCTTGTCCTTCCAAAACATCTCCAGATCCCCCAAAAATGTCTTCAGGAACCCAAAAATGCCAATTCTGTTCCACAAAAACATCTCCAGATCCCTCAAAAATGTCAACAGCAACCCAAAAACATCATCTTGTCCCTCAAAAACATCTCCATATCCCTCAAAAATGTCTTCAGGAACCCAAAAACATCATCTTGTCCCTCAAAACCATATCCAGATCCCTCAAAAATGTCATCAGGAACTCAAAAACATCATCTTGTCCCTCATAATCATCTCCAGGGCCTCAAAAATGTCATCAGGAACCCAAAAACATCTCCAGATCCCTCAAAAATGTCAACAGGAACCCAAAAACATCATCTTGTCCCTCCAAAACACCTCCAGATCCCCCAAAAATGTCTTCAGGAACACAAAAACGCCAATTCTGTTCCACAAAAACATCTCCAGATCCCTCAAAAATGTCTTCAGGAACCCAAAAACATCATCTGATCCCTCAAACCATCTCCAGATCCCTCAAAAATGTCTTCAGGAACCCAAAAACATCATCTTGTCCCTCAAAAACATCTCCAGGGCCTCAAAAATGTCCTCAGGAACCCAAAAACATCATCTTGTCCCTCAAAAACATCTCCAGGTCCCTCAAAAACGTCTTCAGGAACCCCAAACCTTATCCAGATCCCTCAAAAATGTCATCAGGAACCCAAAAACATCATCTTGACCCCCAAAAACATCTCCAGGTCCCTCAAAACCATCTCCAGGTCCCTCAAAAAACATCAAGTTGCCCAAAACCATCTTCAGATCCTTCAAAACCACCACCAGGTCCTTCAAAACCACCCCCAAGTCCACCCAGACCACCAACAGGTCCCTTGAATCATCTCCAGGTCCCCCAAAACCACAACAAGGTCCTTCAAAACCACAACCAGATCCCTCAAAACCACCCCCAGGTCCCTCAAGACCACCCCGAGGTCCGTCAAAACCACCCCCAGCTCCTTCAAAACCACACCCAGGACCCCCAAGACCACCACCAGGTCCCCCAAAACAGTCCCAGCTCCTTCAAAACCATCCCCAGGTACCTCAAACCATCAGAACCAGAACCAGAACCAGAACCAGCACCAGAACCAGAACCAGCACCAGAACCAGAACCAGAAGCACCAGAACCAGAACCAGAACCAGAACCAGAACCAGAACCAGAACAACCAGAACCAGAACCAGAACCAGAACCAGAACCAGAACCAGAACCAGAACCACCAGAACCAGAACCAGAACCAGAACCACCAGAACCAGAACCAGAAGCAGAAGCAGAACCAGAACCAGAACCAGAACCAGAACTACCAGAACTACCAGAACCAGAACCAGAACCGGAACTGGAACCGGAACCGGAACCAGAACCAGAACCAGAACCAGAACCAGCACCAGAACCAGAACCAGAAGCAAAACCAGAACCAGAACCACCAGAACCAGAACCAGAACCAGAACCAGAACCAGAACCAAAACCACCAGAACCAGAACCAGAACCACCAGAACCAGAACCAGAACCAGAACCAGAACCAGAACCACCAGAACCAGAACCAGAACCAGAACCACCAGAACCAGAACCAGAACCGAAACCAGAACCAGAACCAGAACCATCAGAACCAAAACCAGAACCAGAACCAGAACCAGAACCGGAACCAGAACTAGAACCAGAACCAGAACCAGAACCACAACCAGAACCAACACCAGAACCAGAACCAGAACCAGAACCACAACCAGATTGAGAACCAGAACCCGAACCAGAACCACCAGAACCAGAACAAGAACCAGAACCACAACCAGAACCAGAACCAGAACCAGAACCACCAGAACCGGGACCAGAACCGGAACCAGAACCAGAACCAGAACCACCAGAACCAGAACCAGAACCAGCACCAAAACCAGAACCAGAACCAGAACCAGAACCAGAACCAGAACCGGAACGAGAACCAGAAGCAGAACCAGAACCAGAACCAGAACCACCAGAACCAGAACCAGAACCACCAGAAATAAAACCAAAACCAGAACTGGAACCAGAACGAGAACGAGAACCAGAACCAGAACCACAACCAGAACCGGAACCAGAACCAGAACCACCAGAAAGAGAACCTGAAGAGGAACCAGAACCAGAACCAGAACCAGAACCGGAACCGGAACCAGAACCAGAACCAGAACCAGAACCAGAACCAGAACCAGAACCATCAGAACCAGAACCAGAACCAGAACCAGAACCAGAACCAGAACCACCAGAACGAGAACCAGAAGAAGAACCAGAACCAGAACCAGAAACAGAACCAGAACCGGAACCGGAACCGGAACCGGAACCAGAACCAGAACCAGAACCGGAACCAGAACCACCAGAACCAGAACCAGAACCAAAACCAGAACCAGAACCAGAGCCAGAACCACTACACCAGAACCAGAACCAGAACCAGAACCAGAACCCGAACCAGAACCAGAACCACCAGAACCAGAACCAGAAGCAGAACCAGCACCAGAACCACAACCACCAGAACCAGAGCGAGAACCAGAACCAGCACCAGAACCACCAGAACCAGAACCAGAACCAGAACCGGAACCAGAACCAGAACCGGAACCGGAACCAGAACCAGAACCACCAGAACCAGAACCAGAACCGGAACCGGAACCGGAACCAGAACCAGAACCAGAACCAGAACCAGAACCCGAACCCGAACCCGAACCAGAACCATCAGAACCAGAACCAGAACCAGAACCAGAACCACCAGAACCGGAACCAGAACCGGAACCAGAACCAGAACCACCAGAACCAGAACCAGAACCACCAGAACCAGAACCAGAACGAGAACCGGAACCAGAACCAGAACCACCAGAACCAGAACGAGAACCGGAACCCGAACCGGAACGGGAACCGGAACCGGAACCGGAACCAGAACCAGAACCAGAACCAGCACCAGATCCAGAACCAGAACCAGAACTACCAGAACCAGAACCAGAACCAGAACCAGAACCGGAACCAGAACCAGAACTAGAATTAGAACCAGAACCAGAACCAGAAGCAGAACCATCAGAACCAGAAGCAGAACCAGAACCAGAACCAGAACCATCAGAACCAGAACCAGAACCAGAACCAGAACCAGAACCAGAACCACCACCAGAACCACCACCAGAACCAGAACCAGAACCAGAACCAGAACCAGAACCAGAACAAGGACCACCAGAACCAGAACCAGAACCAGAACCAGAACCAGAACCAGAACCGGAACCAGCAGAACCAGAACCAGAACAAGAACCACCAGAATCAGAACCAGAACCGGAACCACCAGAACCAGAACCAGAACCAGAACCAGAAGCAGAAGCAGAAGCAGAAGCAGAACCAGAACCAGAACCACCAGAACCGGAACCAGAACCAGAACCGGAACCAGAACCAGAACCAGAACCGGAACCAGAACCGGGACCAGCACCAGAACCAGATCCGGGACCAGAACCGGAACCAGAACCAGAACCAGAACCGGAAACAGAACCAGAACCAGAACCGTAACCAGAACCACCAGAACCAGAACGAGAACAAGAACCAGAACCAGAACCAGAACCGGAACCGGAACCGGAACCGGAACCAGAACCAGAACCAGAATCAGCACCAGAACCAGAACCAGAACCAGCAGAACCAGAACCAGAACCAGAACCAGAACCAGAACCAGCACAACCAGAACCAGAAGCAGAACCAGAACCAGAAACACCAGAACCAGAACCAGAAGCAGAAGCAGAACCAGAACCACCAGAACCAGAACCAGAACCGGAACCGGAACCGGAACCGGAACCAGAACCAGAACCACCAGAACCAGAACCACCAGAACCAGAACCAGAACCGGAACCAGAACCAGAACCAGAACCAGAACCAGAACCGGGACCAGCACCAGAACCAGAACCAGAACCGGAACCAGAACCAGAACCACAACCAGAACCAGAACCAGAACCAGAACAACCAGAACCAGAACCAGAACCAGAACCAGAACCAGAAGCAGAACCAGAACCAGAACCACCAGAACCAGAACCAGAACCAGAACCAGAACCACCAGAACCAGAACCAGAAGCAGAAGCAGAACCAGAACCAGAACCAGAACCAGAACTACCAGAACTACCAGAACCAGAACCAGAACCGGAACTGGAACCGTAACCGGAACCAGAACCAGAACCAGAACCAGAACCAGCACCAGAACCAGAACCAGAAGCAAAACCAGAACCAGAAACACCAGAACCAGAACCAGAACCAGAACCAGAACCAGAACCAAAACCACCAGAACCAGAACCAGAACCACCAGAACCAGAACCAGAACCAGAACCAGAACCAGAACCACCAGAACCAGAACCAGAACCAGAACCACCAGAACCAGAACCAGAACCGGAACCAGAACCAGAACCAGAACCATCAGAACCAAAACCAGAACCAGAACCAGAACCAGAACCAGAACCACCAGAACCAGAACCAGAACCGGAACCAGAACCAGAACCAGAACCATCAGAACCAAAACCAGAACCAGAACCAGAACCAGAACCGGAACCAGAACTAGAACCAGAACCAGAACCAGAACCACAACCAGAACCAACACCAGAACCAGAACCAGAACCAGAACCACAACCAGATTGAGAACCAGAACCCGAACCAGAACCACCAGAACCAGAACAAGAACCAGAACCACAACCAGAACCAGAACCAGAACCAGAACCACCAGAACCGGGACCAGAACCGGAACCAGAACCAGAACCAGAACCACCAGAACCAGAACCAGAACCAGCACCAAAACCAGAACCAGAACCAGAACCAGAACCAGAACCAGAACCGGAACGAGAACCAGAAGCAGAACCAGAACCAGAACCAGAACCACCAGAACCAGAACCAGAACCACCAGAAATAAAACCAAAACCAGAACTGGAACCAGAACGAGAACGAGAACCAGAACCAGAACCACAACCAGAACCGGAACCAGAACCAGAACCACCAGAAAGAGAACCTGAAGAGGAACCAGAACCAGAACCAGAACCAGAACCGGAACCGGAACCAGAACCAGAACCAGAACCAGAACCAGAACCAGAACCATCAGAACCAGAACCAGAACCAGAACCAGAACCAGAACCAGAACCACCAGAACGAGAACCAGAAGAAGAACCAGAACCAGAACCAGAAACAGAACCAGAACCGGAACCGGAACCGGAACCGGAACCAGAACCAGAACCAGAACCGGAACCAGAACCACCAGAACCAGAACCAGAACCAAAACCAGAACCAGAACCAGAGCCAGAACCACTACACCAGAACCAGAACCAGAACCAGAACCAGAACCCGAACCAGAACCAGAACCACCAGAACCAGAACCAGAAGCAGAACCAGCACCAGAACCACAACCACCAGAACCAGAGCGAGAACCAGAACCAGCACCAGAACCACCAGAACCAGAACCAGAACCAGAACCGGAACCAGAACCAGAACCGGAACCGGAACCAGAACCAGAACCACCAGAACCAGAACCAGAACCGGAACCGGAACCGGAACCAGAACCAGAACCAGAACCAGAACCAGAACCCGAACCCGAACCCGAACCAGAACCATCAGAACCAGAACCAGAACCAGAACCAGAACCACCAGAACCGGAACCAGAACCGGAACCAGAACCAGAACCACCAGAACCAGAACCAGAACCACCAGAACCAGAACCAGAACGAGAACCGGAACCAGAACCAGAACCACCAGAACCAGAACGAGAACCGGAACCCGAACCGGAACGGGAACCGGAACCGGAACCGGAACCAGAACCAGAACCAGAACCAGCACCAGATCCAGAACCAGAACCAGAACTACCAGAACCAGAACCAGAACCAGAACCAGAACCGGAACCAGAACCAGAACTAGAATTAGAACCAGAACCAGAACCAGAAGCAGAACCATCAGAACCAGAAGCAGAACCAGAACCAGAACCAGAACCATCAGAACCAGAACCAGAACCAGAACCAGAACCAGAACCAGAACCACCACCAGAACCACCACCAGAACCAGAACCAGAACCAGAACCAGAACCAGAACAAGGACCACCAGAACCAGAACCAGAACCAGAACCAGAACCAGAACCGGAACCAGCAGAACCAGAACCAGAACAAGAACCACCAGAATCAGAACCAGAACCGGAACCACCAGAACCAGAACCAGAACCAGAAGCAGAAGCAGAAGCAGAAGCAGAACCAGAACCAGAACCAGAACCACCAGAACCGGAACCAGAACCAGAACCGGAACCAGAACCAGAACCAGAACCGGAACCAGAACCGGGACCAGCACCAGAACCAGATCCGGGACCAGAACCGGAACCAGAACCAGAACCAGAACCGGAAACAGAACCAGAACCAGAACCGTAACCAGAACCACCAGAACCAGAACGAGAACAAGAACCAGAACCAGAACCAGAACCGGAACCGGAACCGGAACCGGAACCAGAACCAGAACCAGAATCAGCACCAGAACCAGAACCAGAACCAGCAGAACCAGAACCAGAACCAGAACCAGAACCAGAACCAGCACAACCAGAACCAGAAGCAGAACCAGAACCAGAAACACCAGAACCAGAACCAGAAGCAGAAGCAGAACCAGAACCACCAGAACCAGAACCAGAACCGGAACCGGAACCGGAACCGGAACCGGAACCAGAACCAGAACCACCAGAACCAGAACCACCAGAACCAGAACCAGAACCGGAACCAGAACCAGAACCAGAACCAGAACCAGAACCGGGACCAGCACCAGAACCAGAACCAGAACCGGAACCAGAACCAGAACCACAACCAGAACCAGAACCAGAACCACCAGAACCAGAACCAGAACCAGAACCGGAACCGGAACGAGAACCAGAAGCGGAACCAGAACCAGAACCACCAAAACCAGAACCAGAACCGGAACCAGAACCTGAACCACCAGAACCACAACCACAACCAGAACCAGAACCAGAACCAGAACCGGAACCAGAACCAGAACCAGAACCAGAACCAGAACCAGAAGCAGAACCAGAACCAGCAGAACTAGAACCAGAACCAGAACCAGAACCAGAACCAGAACCACCAGAACCAGAACCAAAACCAGAACCAGAACCAGAACCAGAACTAGAACCACCAGAACCAGAACCAGAACCAGAACCAGAACCAGAACCAGAACCGGAACCAGAACCAGAACCGGAACCACCAGAACCCGAACCAGAACCCGAACCAAAACGAGAACCAAAACCAGAACCAGAACCGGAACCAGAACCAGAACCAGAACCACCAGAACCAGAACCAAAACCGGAACCAGAACCAGAACCAGAACCGGAACCAGAACCGGGACCAGCACCAGAACCAGAACTTGAACCGGAACCAGAACCAGAACCGGAACCAGAACCAGAACCAGAACCAGAACCAGAACCAGAACCAGAACCACCAGAACCAGAACCACAACCACAACCAGAACCAGAACCACCAGAACCGGAACCAGAACCGGAACCAGAACCATAACCAGAACCACCAGAACCAGAACCAGAACCGGAACCGGAACCAGAACCATAACCACCAGAACCAGAACCAGAACCAGAACCAGAACCAGAAGCAGAACCAGAAGCAGAACCAGAACCACCAGAACCAGAACCAGAACCAGAACCGGAACCACCAGAACCAGAACCAGAACCAGAACCAGAACCAAAACCAGAACCAGAACCAGAACCAGAACAAGAACCACCAGAACCAGAACCAGAACCAGAACCAGAACCGGAACCGGAACCGGAACCAGAACCGGAACCGGAACCAGAACCTGAACCAGAACCAGAACCGGAACCAGAACCAGAACCAGAACCAGAACCAGAACCACCAGAACCGGAACCACCAGAACCTGAACCAGAACCAGAACTACCAGAACCCGAACCAGAACCAGAAGCAGCAGCACCAGAACCCCCTTAATGACCCCTTGGACCTGATGGGGCTCCTTTAATCCCTCCAAACCCCCCTGGGACCCCCCCAGGTTTCCCTCAATGACACGTCCAGACCCCCCTCGACTCCCCCAATGACCCCCAGGACCCCATAGAGACCCCTTTAACCCCTACAGGACAGCCCTTGCCTCCCCCCATCACCCCCCAGGACCCCCCAGGAACCCTCTTAACCCCCTCAACGACCCCTTGGACCCCATGGGGACCCCTTTAACCCCTCCAAACCTCCCTGGGACCCCCCCCAGGTACCCCCCAATGTCCCCCAGGACCCCATAGGGACCCTTTTAACCCC
>JAUMJL010002422.1:0-51635 GCA_033558185.1 Dromococcyx pavoninus | reverse complement strand
ATAAATCAAACGCACGAGGAAAAGGCATTGTAGGGAGAAGGATTATAACCTTACCAAATGTCTGTTATTACCTTTGTCTATCTCCCTGCCTATAAAAAGCAGGTCAGGGTGGGGAGAGAAAGAGACTGACCAAACCCCCAAAACCTCAAAATAAAGATGGCAACGCTTCATAAGAAAAAGAAGCTAAGGACAGTCTAGAAGAATTTATCCCTACACACCCAACAGAGCATTAAATTCTCAGAGCTCTCAGTGGGCCTGTTCGGATTAAAAATAAAACAAAAGACAGCCCCCATCCCCCACCCTGCACATCCTGCCAGGGATAGAAACACATTACTACAACTGACCCATCTGGGCACGTCGGATCTCACAGTTACAGTGGACTATACTTTTAGAGATACAGTTTGCACAGAGAGGTTATTCTTTTATTAGACTCAGCTACGAAGCTCATGTTCAAGTCTACACATTTATCTTCGGATGAGGTGCTATGTGCCTTTAAGTCACTTCATTTGTGTCCGTTAGCCTAATAAAAGCACTTACCACTCTGCAAACTTGACCTTGTTTCCATCTGTCATAACTCTAGCATTACTAATACTACAGACACAGCATTGCACTTCTTCTTTTCCTTCATTTTTTTCTGTTGGTTGGTTGGTTATTGGGGTTTTTTTTTTAATGAAAACACTGCAGTTTAGGATAGTGTCCAAGCCACTACTAAGGCTGAAATGGTCATAAGCATATGACTCTCTCCTTTTGACACCAGACTGAAGAGTCAAAAGGACACGGAGCTATCTGGACTCTAGTACCAAGCAGTGTTTCCCAGCTAAGCTCAGAAGCACTGGCACAGAATGGCTGAAGCATAAGTGTTGTGACAGAAACACTTAAAACTTGCCAAAGACTTGCAGGTTTGTTGCCACTGCAACATAAGTATTTTCCACTTTTTTCCTACAGTAATTAAATAATAATCAACCCTCCTTATAATCCAGCCTCCAGGCCTTCCTCAGTTTGTTCATATTTAATACATCTTTAAAAAAATTAAAAGCAAACAAAGAGCCCAGGATTCTGAAATCAGTAATGCAATTCTTGCATTTCTGCAAAGCAGTTAGAAGTCCTTTTGTTTTCATACAAGCAATGAACCTATTCCATTTCATGCGTTTTTGCAGAGTACTTTTAAATTAAAAGCAATTTTACATGAAGTACAGCCTGAAAACAGGAGCATAATGCTATTCTGAAAAAAAAAATTCAGAATAGGCTACTTATTCTATTCCAGATGACCTGACATTATTAAAATATGTTTATGAATAAACTGTCTGTTTGGCTGGGAGAAGAAGGAAGGGGAGGACCTTTGGAGTGGTAGTATTTGTCTTCCCAAGTACCTGTTAGCATGATGGAGCCCTGCTCTCCTGGAGATGGCTGAACGCCTGCTTGCCAATGGGAAGCAGTGAATTAATTCCTTGTTTTGTTTTGTATGTGCAGCTTTTGCTTTGCCCATTAAACGGTCTTTATCTCAACCCACAAGTTTTCTCACTTTTCCAATTTTCTCCCTCTTCCCACCACGGGGGGGGGGGGGGGGGGGGGGGGGGGGGGGGGGGGGGGGGGAAGAGAATGAGTGGCTGCGTGGGGCTTAGCTGCCAGCTGGGATTAAACCGTGACAGCACTCAAATAGTTAAAGGCCTATAAACCCCAAAGATACAGGAAATTCTGATCCAAAGTGTAGGATTAATTTTGTAAGGATAAAGTCCTGATGTCCAAGTTCATCCAAACCCTAATTTTACTGAAGCTATTTTTGAAGGTACAAATAATGAACATTCAAAATGAAACACTTTTATTGGATAATATATGCAAATAACATGCACCTGTCCTTTACTCTCCCACAACCAACTCCACCACCCACTACTGCTTCTGTCCAGGTCCTTCAAAGAAACACAGCACTGTACTCGTGCCTTTTCAGCAAAAAGACCAGATGTGCTGAATTCCAATTCAGCAATAATCCTACAATATTATTGCTTTTTTCCCCTCCAGATAGACATTGTTGTCATTGCAGACCAGCGTTAGCCTAAACCAAGACCACTGGACAGGTTTTTCTACTCAGATGCTATCAAGTGATGTTAAAAAAACTGTCTAATTAATTATCAGCAGTGGCTCTTCAGACAATTGAAATGTATTTGGATCCTGTCTTATAGGCAAACTTTCAAGGAAGCAAGAAATAGCTGCAAACACTGAAAAATGAGATTAATTGCCTTTACTCAGAGTGTGCACAAGGCTGACCTCCAGCAAATTACATGGCAAAGCCAAGTCCACAGTTGCGAGACGAGGTGAATCAATAAGAAAAGAACATGGAAGTTCTTGTGTTGCAGGTGATTATTATGGGACTGCATTTTGAGTACACGTAATGGGCAGGGCATTATTTATTAGTGTGTTTTATGACAAAAAGGAGAGGGAAAAGATTGATTTAAAAATCCTCCAGGTGCAAAGGTGGAAGTTACAAAAATTGTTCCTCAAAAATGAAATAAAAGCCAATTCACCTCGCCCCCAAGCCCCTCAACCACCTTATATCACACACACACAAACACATAAAATATGATCTGCACTAATTATTCCATCTCTAAAGTGGCAGTTACATGTCCATGTAATGTCTCCTCTCTGTTTCAAACACAGACAGATTTACACACGGTGCAATGGAAAACGCCCATCAGAAAAAGCTTTTACTGAGGCACAAAGAATTCTCTGTGGTATTCAATCATGTTTGAAGTTATATTTCTCCATGAGGTTACTGGTGGCTGTCAGCAGCTATATCAGTACACTTTCTATCCTGAGACTTGAAATATGAGATAAAAATTCTCCCAGCAAACCAGGCATTTTATTTTCTTTTCCTTCAATCAGTATGTATGGACCTATAACTGTGTATTACTATTAACACATTCTCTATTCATTTATTTCTGAGTTGGAATATGCCTGCTTCATTCCAGAACGTCCAATTCGTTCAATGTTCAGCCGTTCTTGATTAGTTCAGACACTGGGTTTGGATACCCAGAGGAAAGGCAGAAATGTCAGTTGCAGACTGGAAGAGCAATGTTAAATCAGCGTGAAAATAGCATCTGATTTCCCTGTGTGAAGGAATAATGGCAATGCTACATACTTTTTAATTAAAACTCAGCCTGTCAATATTTTTCAGATTAGTTATGAATATGAAAAAATCCTAAGAAAATGGAATTAAAATGGACAAATTGATGAAACTCCTGCAGATACATTCAATTTCCACTCTCGATATCCTAACATGAGCATTCTAAGGAACTACAGCATATCTATAGTAATGAATGCTATAATTTTACTATGGCAATAAATAAACTTACAGATTCTGCATGCAAGGCATAGACCAAATTAATGTATTTATTCCAGATCTCTCAAGCCTATTCCCACAGGACATCTTTTGCTTTAGGATCATTGCCATTTCCAAATGTCAATGAAACAAAAATGTTTGAGAGTGCTCCATCTGCTATTCCGAGATGATGCTCTATAATACAGTGTGAGTTTAGGTCAGACTTTATTACAGATTCAATTGTTAGTTGTTCTTGGAGGTAATAGAATGGATCCCATTTAATGTGAATGAATTAGTTATGGTGGAGAAAAACGAAAAAATAATGAAGTGTCTTTTAAACTAAATTATTAAGAATTGTGTTTTCCTAACACTATGCCTTGCACCTTCCCTGAAGAAAGGGCTTTGTACAGCAGATTGGCATCAGAAATGTGTTTCTACCTGTAGCACCTTCTGACAGGGCTTATTGTTGCTACAGCACAGAAAGGTTCAGGCTTTTGGTTTGTTTCCAGTTTCATAGCCTGAATGCAAGAACTCTGTATATTCAGAATTACTATTTCAGAAATTGCACAAGATACATTCTTTGGGGATTATCTTCAAGAATCTCCAAACACTTTGTACACACAGAGCTCAATTCCAGGCATCTCTGGAAGTGGTAGAGTTACAGATGTTTCGATCTCAACTCTCTAGAAATGCTTAAAGAGACAGGCTGCTTGCAGGAAACAAGGAGTAACTGCAGCTGGTGCAAGAATAAAGGACAAAAAGGGGATTCAGAAGAGACATTATGAAATTATTACATTCTTCTCCATACCAGATTTTAATTTTAAAAGTCCTTACAGCATATTGAAACTTTCAAAGGAAGCCTCAAGCTTCAGTTCAAAAATGACAAGGAAAAAAATGTATATACTTCAGCCAATTTCATAAGAGACATGAACTTACTCCAAAGACTCTTACTAATTCCCCAGACTCAAGCTATTGATACTGAGAGAGATTTTGAGATGCCAACCAAGCCAAGTCCCATCACATTCAGGGTTCTGCAGGGAAGGGAGACAGCTGGCATGAATGGGAAATAATTTATTCACCTTATATAACTTACTTCCACCCATCCTGTAGGTAGAAAATGGATGCAGATATGAAATACTACACAGATTCAAAGGTTTTTCTTTTTTTTTAGAAGCACTGACCAGTTTTGTGTTAGAGTAGGAGGGGCTGAATTTACTTATGAATAAACACACTGCTGTGTTACCAGGCTGCTGCTGCACTGTTTTAATTTGAAAGCAACAGCCCTGCATTAAAGATAGAAGTTGTAGTGCCCTAGTGTTAAACACTGAATATGCAATATCACCCTTCTAGAAATGAGGCTGTGTATTCAACCATACATTATTATTCTAGGAACCACTGACCTGAAAATAAGGAAAAAACTTGCTTGTCTCTGCTTCAGTGCAAGCACAGTAGATGCTTTTAGCTGTGGTTATCTGAAGCACTTAGGAAATTACAACACAACTTGAAAAACTCCCTCTTTCTTCAACAAGAACTGCGTTGAATTCTCAATTATACAGCAAAAACTGGACGTGTGATAAAAACCCTGCCAGGACTGTAACTGATCACATTTTAGTTGCAATTCTGCTTTTCCAGGAGCTACGTGAAAGCAAACTCAGAAATACAAATGATTCTTAGAAAACTGCAGGATACAGCTGACCTATTTGGGTTTCCAGCAAATAGGCTTCACAGGTAACAATTAGAAATTATCACACCATCTCTTTCATTTGAATTAGATAAAATTAACACCTGAGAAATACGATAGAACCAGAATCCTCCCAAAAGGACTCAAGCATCAGCTTTTAGGTCTTCTTTCAGCCATTTATTTGCAACACAGCCTTTGAAGTGAAAGGCCAGAGTGCTGCTAGCAGCTAAACCCCCAGAAGATTACTAAAACTCATAACAAAAGTACAAACTCAGCACTGAAAAGATAGGTGAAAGATTCTGGAGAAAGCATACTACTCGAGGAGGAAGGTAAAATCCTTCTACTTATCCTTAAGAGATTTATTTCTGTGAGCCCTAGCATATCTCCTGACCCCTATCATGCTGCAGAAGCTGGGAAGTGCATGAGGCTCCCGATGGCAAGATCTGCCCAGTACCTCACTCTGATTATGCCCTGCATCTTGGGAGAACTCCACGTAGCCTCAGACTTCACAGCAAGATCGTGGCAGGACAATCCACAGCAGGAACCTCCTGTGAGCTTAGAGAAATTGCCCACAGACAACTTGCACCCAGTTGGAGAAACAGAGAGGCACATAAACAACTTTTTGGTGCTGTAGTAGCCTTTGACAAGCCTTAGACAACAGCAGTCTTTACCAAAAAAAAAAAGGTACACTTTTCTCCTGTGAAAGTCCCAGTTACTCAAGTTGTCAAGACATCTGTGGTCTCCTTTCTCACCATACACATCTACCTTTTACATAAGGGAAATGAAGTGGTAATGTCACTTGCTTCTACCCCAGAGAAAAAGAGGCTGTACAAAGGATGTTATGATGTATGTTAAGACACCCTGGTTGAGAGTTCTATATACAAAACAGCACCCTGCTGCTCTCTTCTCCCTTGTTATTCCCTCTGAGTTCTCACAAAACGGGACTGCCTCCTCTCCGGGGGAGACCCAGAAAGAGCTTTCAGGTGCTTGCTATCTTTCTGGTCGTTCTTCCCTGCACTGGTACAGACTGTGCCCCATTTGTTATTTTCGATGGCGTAGGTCAGTGCATGTTTCTGCTGCAACACACTGTTGTTGAAGGTTTAGTTACTGTGGTGCCAGACCACAGGATAAGTAACAGAAGGAGCTGTGTCTGTAAAAAAGCCAAGCGACCACATCACTGCCAGGAAAACACTTGTGAAATTGTCTGGCTGCATCTTTCACAAGGAAAAGCAAACTCTGCTCAGTGACCGAGGCTGGATTCCTTGCTCCCTGTCCTCTCATCAGTTTGTAAGCTGCGTGCCAGCAAGCATATTGTGTCCCTAAGGACCACCTACATAAAATGTGTTAAGTTTTGCTATTCTGGCTGCAGGATCACACAATACAGAGCACCCTGTGTGCCCAGTCCTTGTCCACGCAGCAATAGATATCTTTAACCATGTGCAAGATTGCAAATGAGACAGATGCACCTGCAGCGTGGGGTGGAGAGCTGACTGAGTGTTTTTACCTTCTTCCTCAAAAGAAAAAATAACTGAAACCTCTTCAAACCGTTTCATTCGATGTATTTATTAGGTGGTGTAATTTAAACAGAATTCTTGACTCTGTTGAAGAGAAGTCACTACTAATGATTACAGACCAACAGCAAATACACAGTCATAGGTTCTCTTGCCTACTTTATTTTCTAGAAATTGGCAAATAATCGCCAGGCTGCATGCAGCACACGCAGCTCCTTGACAGCTCATTGCCCCGTTTTAAACTCAGCTCCACTTTCTAGCAGAGAGCTTTCTTAGAACTTCTGGTTAGGCAGAAAATGAGATTCCTATACCAGAAATCCAGGTTTTTCAAGCTCACAAAAATGTGCCAGGAGAAGATGAAACTCTACTTTATAACATCAACTTGCAGAGTTATCTTTGCATTTGAAACCTAACTTCCCAAAGAGAAGACATGCAAAATGCTAACTATAAACAGCAAAGATTTATTAGGACAGACAATATTTTAATGGATTCCTACAACTGTTTCCTTCCTGCACATATTACTTTTAAAATTAATTCCTACATCCTATCTAAGTTGTATGGCACTATTTTTTCCCCAGCTGGAAGAGCTCTTCATAGCTACACACATCTATTGGTTTCCTACCAAACAGTGTTCTCTTCCGTATCACCTGTGCTACTTTTGATTTTTAAAACTTTTACAAATAGATTCTTTCCAAACAATATAAACTATACTTTATATGTGAACTCAGTTTATCTTTTTCTTCCTTCCACCTCTAGTGAGATAGAACTACCATCACCCTCTCTCCCTGTATCTCCTTTATTAACTAGACACAAGTGTATGGCAGCTACTAGTAATGAGAGTACAACAATAAAAAGTGAATTTTATTCCACTTCATCCCTTGGTTCCACCATATTTGAGATATTATTCCCACTCCTGACAAGGCCCTTCATCAAATCCTCATCCTTCAGTCATCTTTCCTCCTCCACCTCATGCTCCCAAGCCATCCCACCTCTGGAAGCACAGCAGCTCTTCCCTGTGCTCCATCCCGAGGCACCCAGCCCCTGCTGGCTGCATGGTCCACATCAGGAGAGCTGTGGGGACCAAGAGCGGGACAGACTCTGGCCCTGTGACCCTGCCTTGCTTTGCCTCACAGCACTGCTCATGTATTGCCACTACACAGTGCCTGCCTGATACTCCACAAGGTAGTGTTGTCTCTTCAAACCATTAAATGAGTGCTCATAGGTGAATTTATACTTTCAAGGCTCCCTGCTGACAACAGGATTTTTGCAGGTTGTGAGTTACAGAACCTATTTGCAGACAATTACTGTGCAGCTGCAGCACAGCAATTACTCTGACAGCTCCTCAATCATCTCTATCAAAGTAATACTAAATGTATAAAAGTTCAATACTTGTTTTGAGACTGTGAAAAAATATATATAAGAAAAAAAAGTGAACAGATGAAGGCATTCCAGATCATCAGTAATACAGAACGTTATCCTCCTAGGCAATGACAGTGGCTGAAACTCATCAGCTGCCTCTAAAGAATTCAGAACACTGTTTGCCACATCTAAGCTCAGTGTGAATTTGTACTCTTGCTTTCCTTTTGAGTAATGTATAACTCAACATTGATTAATTCAGTGATTAAACTCAAGCAGAAATAAAGTAAATCTTTTGAAGGGGGTTGTAACATAGTCACAAGTGGGTTTAAGCATGGTAGCATGCAGTCATTTACCAACATTCAATTTCAGTTTATCATGCTTTTACTTGGAATCACCCTAAACTGCGGACAAAAATCTTCCTCCTTCTTTCCCTTTTGAAATTCATGGGGCAATCTGGACACTGCATCCATAGATATAGAAGTTTGGAGAAGCCTTATTGTAAAGGGATGCTGCAAATATATTTTCTCATAAACCAAGATTTTTAAAAAAAAATGTTTTGCCAGGGTTTTGAACTTTTAAATAATTATGGATGTACCAAACAACACTAATAGATGAAAGAGGATTGAAAATGAGGATGATAAAAGATGTCATCAAAAAGGCAAGTTTTATCCAAGGAGATACAAGAAAGGGGTGAGAAACTTTAGAGTAAAAAATACTTAACTTTATCTGTAGAGAATACAGATTATTTTGCAATTTAGGAAAGAATTTACTTATCACACACAGACGGATGGTTACTAAAGCCATGTCACAGTGAACAAAGGGGATGAAGCCCATTTATGAAAGTAATGGAAGTAGCATTTCATCACAGATCTTGACGTAGGCAAGCTTTACACTCTAGTTATAAGTCCTCAAACAAATGACTGCAGGAGACATATTCTGAGCTGAGAAAAGAGAACACAGCATTCTATGAGAATTTGATCATATGTCTACAAAGAAAAGCAGCATAAACACATCTTAGATTCTTAAAGGATGGGGTATAACTACTTTTTTTCATAGCACCCTGTCACCTTTCCAGCATTACTGAGAAGTCTTCCCAATCACAATTGGTTTGTAGATGTCATACTCATCCCCTGGTCCTCCTCTCCAGTCCCTGTGTATTTACCAGGATGTAGCAGAGCACTGGCATCTGTTCAGCCGCTCCCCAGGGCAAACACCCTGAGCTCTCACAGAGCTGCTGGGCTGAGCAGTCCTTTAGAGTGAATGACGTAATGGTTTGCAGCTGAAAGGATCCCTTTGAAACAAATTGTCCTTTGCAGAGCTGTATACAGCCTATTTACAATGGTCTAACTCATCTAGAAAAGAAGAAATAATATAAAAGTTCCCACTACTCTCCCATGAATTGCTTGAGTTATTGAAGTCCTGGACATGACAAGAAAAAAATGGACTGCATAATTTTAGGTGTTAAAATTGCATATATTAAAACATTTTCTTTTTAATCACAGGCAGAACTAAGGAGAAAAATTGAGAGATGAAAGGAGCTGTCTTTATTAATATTCTTTCTAGGGCGTGTAATTCACCATCAAACATGCCCAGATAATGCCTTGCAGCCAGTAGCACCAAGACACATGCTGAGCTTTGTAGCTGATGTACGCAGGGAACAGGGTAGTTTATATCTAGGACAAATTGCTTAGCAACGTTTTAAATAATATTTAAAAACTTTCAATAAAGCAAGAAAATAGGCTTTATTTGTTAAAAGCCTGACTAGACTTAGAATTTCCAGAGAACCACAGTCTGATTTAAATTTAACAAAGCAATTGCAAAGATCCTTCCCCCAAATAGCTTATAGTAAGTGCATTAAATTTCAGGCCCTCTGTTGCTTTCCTTCCACAGAAGAAACACTGGATTGCAAATGAGTCACACTCACCAGTCCCAGGGCAGCAATTCCCTAAGATCTAAAGGTGCACAGCTGAGTCAGCCCTACAGCAGAGCCACTACATCCTACCCTTTTCAGCAATCTCACCGATAGCAACACAGCATGAGGAGTTGCTGTTGTCATCAGTAGGGGTTAAAACATACACTGAGTAAATATTAGGCTAGAAAAACAACATCTGGTACTTAGGTTTGCTTGGTATTAGAAAAACTTGACCAAATTACACAAAAGAGCTGAGTCCTGAAGATCTGTCTCTTCTCATACACATAGCATTTAGCCAACACTTTCTAACACAAAACCAGAATGCTACAGATAAATCTCATATTCCTCTCCATTATGTTCCATACAACTAGACTGAAAGTACACAGGTAAATACCCTTTCCAGATTTTTAATCATAAAATGAAAGCTTTCATATGCAGTTCCTAAATATAAGAGTTAGTGAATAATAAATGCTCCATGAAACAGTCCAATAAAATATTCAAAAGCTAAAGGAAGAGCTACAATTCCAAACCCAGCAGTGAAGCCTAAATAGCTGAAATAACCTCTCCCTGTTATCCATTCTGAATGCCTGGTGACTGTAGGAAATTAATAGCATGGATTTTTCAGTGGTGCCCTAACAAAACCAGAAGATAGCACTACAGCCCAGACCACAGACGAGGCAAATCAATTTAAGCCTTACAGGAATAATTTTTAATGAAACATGTTATTTGTATAGGGGCACTTCTTAGTTATGGCTTGAAACTATTTTTTGTTCTGCCCAAAATAGCAAGGCAGTATGGCATCTGATAACATCACAAAGTGACATTATAGGCTGAGTGTGTTTTTTAATTTAGAGAAGTTAGTCAGGCTTTTCATAAACCATTTCTCATTGCTAAGTTACAACAAACAGCCATGTATAAAGTTCTGGTATAAATACAGGCACTTGTATAAAGTAATAGTACTTATTTATCTGCTAACAAAAATCTAATGGTAACAGCATGTCTCTGCTTCCCCTTTTCAGTCAATTCAAGTACCTGTTCAGTCAGAACTAACTATTCCCTTCTCCTTCCATGGAAATTAACACAAACAGCACAGGATTTGCTGCAGTGATCACACAGCCCTTGTACCTCAGGCAATGATCCAACACGCACTGAAAATAGCAGTGACTCTTTGGCATAAGCCTTAAACATTGGTATATTTCTGTGTTTAGTTGCTTGCAGACTTTGTCTTTGCTGCAGTTATTTTTAAGCACTTTTATCTGCAGAAGCCATAGCAAATCAGCTGACTGGTTCAGGCCTCTATTCACCCCAGCCGATTTCAGGCATCCAAGGCATCTGAAGTGTTAATACAGTCACCTTCTTTGCATAAAATAGATGCCCAAAGACAAGCTTAACCCAAAAATTCTTTAGTAAGTGCTCAGTTTTGTAATTTATGATTTCTTTTAACATGCACTCTCTGCACTTAAATGTTTTGTTTAGTAAAGCATCAAAGATATTCTTTTCTACAGCAGTTCTATCATTCACAGTTAGAACTTACTGCAACATTGAGACATGTGTGTTTGGAAAGTACTTGAAGTCTGTACTCCAACAAAATACAGTGCCCTAAAGAAAGCACACCCACGCCTTGAGCTCAGACCACCATCTGCTTCACTTCTAAAGAACTTCTGAGAAAAACCTGACTGTGTCTGTAAAGCCACAAAAGAAGACAGATGACTTCTGCATTGATTCACCCACTAGAGTCAGCCTGCCACTTTCATTGCTGCCAGACTGTAGAGGTAACGTAAGCATAGGTCTTGTGTTGTGACCTGGCACTTATCTAGCACCTCCTCATCCTGTTAGAAAAAGAGATGCAATCTGAAAACAAGTGATGTTGAATGTTCTGGGCTGAGTTAGGCTGCATTGTGGTGTACACTTAATTCTGAGGCCTTGCTTGCACAAGCTACAGATTCCTTAAAGAAAAATAAAATTAATCACGCCCAACCTAATTAAATCAGAGGGAATCACTTCAAGGATACTAATTTCATTACTACAGATTGTCTCATTGCAACTCAGCTATTACAGATGCTTATGGTTAAGCACTAAAAGCTGCTTCAGACTCTTAAAGAATTATTTTCAGTGTGATTTGGGCCATTTGAAAATTTTGTTCCTGTAGGTTCCCCTCTTTCTGCAATTTTCTCCACAGTTGCTTGCCTCTTTCTCAGTAATATCACTTCATCATTTTAGTTTTCACCATGTTTCTTGGTTCCGAGTTTTTTTGTTTTTATTATTTTCAAACTCATTGTACTGGATCCAACAAAGGCTAAAAGGAGTACTGAGTACATCCTTCCTTGTATCAGTGCCTTTGCAATGATCAGAGCATATTTTGTCAGGATTCTTTTCTCTCCTCATTCCTTCATTCTGCAAATGAAGAGAAAAATTCTGCCTGATCATATCAGTATAAATCACACTCTCTGCTAATGGTATTACTGCAGATTTCCATCAGCATCAAAGAACTTGGCTTTCAATTCTCTCATCCACTTCCCAGACTCCTATTTTAGTGATAGCAACTGTATCATTCGCTATCTCCCCTCAAGAGTTTTACAAGGTATATCCAGCCTTTAACAGAAGATGAAAAGTAGCTGGAGTACTCAGTTCTGGAGTCCTCAGCACAGGAAGGACCTAGATCTGTTAGAGGGAGGCCAGAGGAGGCCATGAAGATGACCAGAGGGATGGAACACCTCCCATACAAGGAAGGGCTGAGAGAGTTGGGGTGGTTCAGCCTAAAGAAGAGAAGGCTCCAGGGAGACCTTAGAGCAGCTTTCGAGTACTGAAAGGGTGCTACAGGAGAGCTGGGGAGGGGATGTTTGTCAGGGACCACAGTGAAAGGATGAGCACTAAAGGTTTTAAGCTGAAAGAGGAGAGATTTAGATTAGATAATAGGAAGAAAGTTTTACTGTATGAGTGGTGAGGCACTGGAACAAGTTGACTAGAGAAGTTATGGTTCCTTTGAGGTGTTGAAGACCAGGTTGGATGGGGCTTTGAGCAACCTGATCTCATGGAAGTTGTCTCTGCCATGACAGGGGGGGTGGAACTGGATGATCTTGAATGTCCTTTCCAACCCAAATCATTCTATGATCCTATAAAAAAGCTTCGGGTATACCGTGTATTGCCTATTATAAGAAACTGATAATGCCTTGGTCTTTTAAATTGTTTCTATTTGTATGTTTATCTTATTGCAGTGGAGTCCATATGTGCATTTTCCACAACTACAGCACATACACAGAGGGTATGTGCTTTACAAAAGATGGCAAGAAAGAAGCAGCACAGTAACAGGTCTGACTAAAGCAGTGAGCATAACAAAGCAGGTCTGACATCACACAGAGGTGTGAAACAGGTCTAAAACTGTAACATGGAACAATTCAAGATTAAAGGAATTCAATAACAACACACTGGACAGGATCATAAATTTGGAAGTGAGCAAATTGCATCTTTCTCCAGTATTAGACAGGATTGTGCACATTCCTTAAGCCTCAAAGAATTTCATTTCAGAACATGAAGGAAGGGTGGAATCCAAACCACCTGGAGACACTTTGGGAACTGAAGGGAAATTCATAAATGTAAATTATTTCCCCTGTTAAGGGAGTTACTCTCACCAACTCTCGCATCATATCCGTTGCATTTGATTTCCTTCAGATTCTCTGGTAGAAAGACAGTGTGGAGAAAGAGGACAGCAGAATAAAGTTGGAAATGTAGAAGAAATGGGACCACTTTCAGAAACACTCCAGTGAGAGCTTTGAGCTCTTCTACTTTATATCCAAAAAGTACACTAAAGTTGGTAAAAAGGTGGCTAAATATGTAGTATACTGATTTTGTTCCCCGCCTGACAAATTATATCTTCTGTTGGACCGTAATGAAACCTGAAGTTAAATGACAAGTTTCATTCATACTGCCAGGATCCTAATGAGCTGCATTCCCAGCTTTCTGAATGAGGAAAGAGATTCCTTTCCCACAGAGAATGCTGGGGAGTGGAGGGGCAGAAGAGACACGGCAGTGGCAGAAGGCCTGCGTGAACTGCAGCACTAGCCAGGGAACTCAGAAGGCAGCGGAAAAGGAACATTGTTTCCTTCACAAAAGCAGTGTTATAACAACAGAAGACACTCCAGCGAAGGTCAGACATCCTCACACCAAATGCACAGTGCTTCATTCATTCCTCTTCTGGAAATGAACTACTTTCACCCAAACACAAAACAAAAACTGGATTCCCTACAAGAAAAGTTTACTGTGTGTCAAAGCCTGCATCACTGCACTGCTGATAAAAAGCCTTGAGGTATTTTGTTTGTGGGTTGCAGAAACACATAACTTCCTCTATGAAACAGTAAACAGGGTTTTACTTCCACACACACGTATACATGCATGGGGACTGGAATGCTGTGTTACCTCAGCTCCACAGATATCTGGCCAAATGCTACAGGAAAAATTAAGATCTGTCACTTTTATAGTAAAATCTGTTCTCTGTAGACCTCTCCTTCAACTGTGTAAAATACAGGCCTAGAAAAAAATAGTGAAGTAACATCCCTAGAAATTATAAATAGAAGAGGTCTCTTGGCTTACTGTTTTTCATACCTCAGCTCTTCAATAAGATAGACCATGGTCTTCCCACATCCATAAGCCACATCTACACTCACTGTTTCCATAAAACTGGGTGTGGTGGGTTTAGATCTTACATTAGAGCTTGATTCCAGGTATATCATGAGTTGTATCTATGTCACAGTCTTTGGAGAAGTCCAATATACAGACAGAAGAGATAAAAACAATGACTGTACGAGGCATTGGCTAAGATGTTCTGTCTCCATCAGTTTATCACACCTTAGCTGGACAGTTCTGAATGTACAAACATCTTAAAAAAAAAAAAAGGCAAGGAATTCACAGAATAGTTTTGTACATGTTCTCACATTTCTTACTGTTTTCAAACAACAACTGCCTTACTTCGAGTCTACTAGAAAATTTGGAGGGAAAGATACTGGAAACAAACTGTGGACATTTCATAACATCACCACAGAGGGTGGAAGGGAGGCAGTGATACTTGTTGCTACGCCTACCCTAGAAGCTCCTAAAACAAGAGGTGCCCAAAAGTACGAAGAGGCTACGATCTTCCTTCTTTCCTAAGGAAGTCATTTCCAACAGAGCCTACAGGCCAGCAACAATAAATCCTCTAGGATTTATTTTGAAGATGGACATCTCTGGTTTATAAAAAGCTTTCTATACCACATCACTTACAGAGAGAAATGAATTAACTCATATCAGCATTAAATTATAGGCTGTGGTAGTATTGTAACGTCTACTGGAAGATCTGCATTGTGCAGTTCAGCTGCTAATCAGATCTTCAGTTTAATAAAATTGTTTCCATTTCAAGTTAATTACATTTGCAATTTGCTGCTGACAGAGTTTCTAATTGCTGTCAATAAGGGCTTTCAGGACACTGGGGAACTGCACATTTAGTTCTTGATCTGATCCTTTTTTGTGCTCCATCATACAATGGACTGCTTAAATAATTATTTTTAAATCATTCTGTGACTATTCAGCTGGAGTTTTATATCACAGGATAGAGGGATTTGAAGCCCTTTGAATACTAATACAAGACCAAGAACTCTATTTACTAGCAAAAATATTTATGGAAAGTGAATTTCAAAGCAATTTTAGCATGCTGACATCTGTGTGTGATCACTTAAATCATGAAAATACATCCACAAGATTCCCAATTAAGCACTAGTGTCTAAATGCAGAGATTGTCACTGAAAAATTGGAGAAATAGCTTGGAGCTATTTCAAGATTGCAGGAATTTTAAATATATAAAAATTCATACAAGTAAATAAATAAACAATTCTGTGCAAAAAACCTCACTCAGTTTGGAATAGTTTTCTCAAATCTTTATGTTTGTATCTTCCCAAAACAATGACTTGAGTTTTCCCTGTACACAAGAATTGCAATATTACCATAGAGGCACAGAAACTTCTGAAATGGATGGAAAATCACCATATCAAAAGGTTTCTTTATGCTACTATTCCACCTGACAGCAACTATCAACCACTCCCTTTGCTGTCATGGACGCACCCTGACACTACTGGACACGTACCAGAGACATTCATGAATTGTAGAATCACTTAGGTTTGAAAAGACCCTTAAGACCATCAAGTCCGAATGAAAAACCTTGGATGCACTGTGGGATATATAAACATCTCTCAGTCTAAACTCTCTCCTCTTGTCAAACCATAAAACCATCGAAATTCAGGTGGGAGGAAAGTAAAAAAGGAAGGATTTTCTCCCTACATATGACACCTCAAGAAATTCATTAGTCCCTCTTCTGGAGAGAAATAAAGAAAATATAATTCACTATGATCACCAGGAAGCACCATTCATTAATCTATGGTGTTTATATATGTATATGTTTATGTGTATCTACATATGGGCAGTGCAGCTGCCACTCAGTTTGTTGTGCTAACACAGGATGTATATGTGCTAATGCAACACAACCGAGGGGCAGCTGCACTGTCAGGGCACAGATATCCCAGTTATGTGGTAATTCATTCCTGTTTCCAGTACTGGGTCACTCTAAGAAACCCAGATGTGAAATGAAATACATTGCTCTCTTTACTTGGCCACGATGTGTGGACACTAAAGGCACAAGGACAGCAACTGGCTGACAGTCAGGGCTTACTTGGGAGATGGATCTCAAAGCACAATATCACAGTACACGCTACAACTCGGGCCAAACTCTCTGTAGCTCACTCTACAATGCAAAATCTCTGTGAACTTTATAGCTACAAGTGCAAGAGACTGCTTTCTTAAAAAAAAAAAACAACCAAAACACAACCCCAAAACAAGCAAACAAAAAACCCCACCCCAACCCCCCAAAAAACAACAAATTCCACCACAGAAATTTGAATATTGTGCTCACAGACAGGCTTAGGTCTGTAATTAAAGCAGAAAAATAGGTTCTGTTGATGCAGAAGTATTAAGTACTCGCAGTTTCCACTATGTACTTAATAGAGATATAACATTTGATTGAGACTTGGAGGGCTCATACTGCAAATATTAGTTTGATTCCCTGGCCCCACTATCTCCAAATACATTGGCAACACATGAATTTTTATGTAAAAAAACCAAATGCTAAAATATGTAACAAAAAATGTAACACATTTCTATTGCATTTTAAAGATAAATACAGAATCTGTTGGTCAAGAATTACAATATTAAGTGAAGTCCCTTAATAATTTGAAGCTCCAACTCTAAACATTACTAGGTACTTAATTTTTATACTGTCAAGATATCAAGCCAAAACAGATCACTGGTGTCCCTGTGACTTCAAGTATTAGTCACAGCTTTATTCAGGGAAATCACATCTTTGATCTCTGCATGAGAGATGACCACATTGAGCAACCGTTTTTCCTGATAAAGCGATGGTGTGTGGGTGTTACAATAGCAAATGAAAACTGCCTGAAATAAAGGAAATAGGTCTATGAATCTTTAATTCTTTGCTATTGGGTCAGAAAATGGTTTTCCTTTTGATATTTCCTACCAATTAGGGGATAACTGTTACGGACTTATTCCAAGGTGTGTTAATATTGTAGAGTAAGACAAGCGTGTTGTTAAACCTGCAATAAGATTGACCTCGCACATAATCCTAACACAGCAAGCACTGTCTTTGCTCAGGTGGCAGCCTGAGAGGTTTCCTTTCATGTGGGAGAATGACTTGTTACAATCCTGACTGCTTTTGGACCACAAAAGATTAAGCAACAGCAGGAGAGGAGATGTGTTTGCATACTCTGTCCTCTGCTAATATCCTGCCATTAGACAACATATTAGCAATAATTCTTTGGCAAGATGAGGGCCCATTAGGATTTAATGAGGATCAGTAACTGCAAATGGCACAACCGTTACTGCAGAAGTGAGACTAATATTTTTATAGAAGATTCTTTTAACGTAGGACTCTGGAAACTTCTACCCAAGCATCTAGAAAATTTTTAATATGAGTATTTTCTACTCCAAAAGCTTCCTAAATGCTTCTGGTTGGGCAGAAGTAATGACTTCCCCAGCACACCCCACTGTGGAAATGCAACCAATCTGTCCAGCATCTTGGGTTCATCATTGTGAACATGAGTGGGAATTGCAGTCTCTGTCTCTTTTTATGAAATTCACATCTGCACATGGATTCAGTATTAGTTGGTAAGACTGGCAATTGACTCAAACCACTTTTTTTCTGCTGGGGGAGCATAAGATATCAAATTCACCCCAGGTGCACAGGAACTGCAGATCACCAGCAATCATGTTTAGACACCCTTTATTCAGGTATAAGAGAGGGCTGGGGTAAATTCAAACTAGAGAGAAAATCTGATTAGTATCCTGGTGCAGTTCGTTTGGTAACAGCAGCCTCTCAGTAATCCAACACTGGCACAAAGTCAGATTTGGTTTTGTCCTAGGACTGGAACCTTTGGAAGCCATTTTAGCTTGTAAAGCCTAAACTACACGTGCAACTGGTACAAATTATCTCTTTTCAGAAAAAGAATACGTCAAAACAAATATAAGAATAACTTTATGTGTTCTTACATACATTAACTTAAATCAGATGAATTTTTATTCCTTCTAGACATGACAGCTGCAGAATATAACTTTATTTTATAATTCAGTTCCATCAATCAGTCTGTGTCTGATCTTCATTAAGGAATCATCATTCAGAACAGATATCAGAGCTAAGCAAGATTTAGCATTTATCACAGAGCTGTTCAATAGTTCATGTCACAAGGGCTTGATTTGTCGTCTTCATCACTCCTGTGCCCCCTTACAGCACGGAGGAAAATGTTTATTCCAAAATCTTAATTATACAATTTCCAACTCAGTTTCCTATAAGCCAAGTTAACTTAAAGCAATAGTAGGAAGCACACAAAAATTTTGTTATATCTTCTTATAATTACATAAAAAGCTTTTCCTCTGAAATTACTTACATAAGTGTATCTCCAGGAGGAAAATGTTCTGCAATCAAAATTCTCTCTTATAGGGTAAAAAATTAAATCTTATTAAATTATTCCAATTACATGTTATTCATCTTTCTCTGAGCAGTAGGCCAGTGAGTATTGCACTATATTAAGACATTTATGATTACAGATTGGTCCAAGATTAATAGGAAAAAAAATCAGCTATTATTAGTCAGTGTAACAGGAATGAGATTACTAGATATTCTTGTTATAATATTGCAGTTCTCTTCGGGTGAATGCCACACCCTCCGTGCACAATACCCCAATTTAATTTCCAACCCAGAGAAGAAAAATTGAACGGTAATATTAGTAGTTTTTTAGGCAAAAGACCTAACAGACTGAGTATTTAGCTGGACCCCTTAGAAGCCTTTAACAAACAGTGAGTTCCTTCCAGGATTTCCCTCTACCTGCAATAACTCAAATTTGCTTCAGTAAACCACAAAAGTCTACAAGGTTGTCTCCTTCAGTTGTATAATCATAGTAAGGAGCCTCATTTCCATACTGTAGCACTGTTGGGGGTTTTTCTCCCTCATGCCTGCTACCATCCCTGCTTCAGATTTCGTCTTTATCCCAGTTGCTGCTGCAGCCAGGAGCACTTGGAGAGCTGCATGGTTCTTGCTGCTCATGTGCACGTGCTTTTTGATGAAGAGAGTAAGCAGATAACTAAACAATTCAAATTATACACAATTACTTTGATTTCTAACACGAACACCCCACACATTGTGTTAAGAAGGCATCACAGCCACCAAGGTTGTCTTGAATGCAAGAAGATATTTTCCTTCCAAAACCATTTTTAGCTCTAGAAGCTGCCCTTCCCCAACAGTTTTTGAAGGGAAGATGAGAAAGCAGTCAGTAATTTTCCGATGATCTATTTATCATGACCATTTAAAAGAGAAAGGCAGCACTGGTCTCGAGGCCCTCACTTCACACTTTATGTTAAAGACAACTAATATTATTCTGAGTAATTTATGCATCGTGCAATGCCAATATACAATCACCTATAGCATGCAGGCTAGACTCCTAGAGAAGGTGGCAGCCCGTGGCTTAGATGCGAGCACTCTGTGCTGGGTTAGGAATTGGCTGGATGGCCGAGCCCAGAGAGTGGTGGTGAATGGTGTCTCATCCAGTTGGTGTCTGGTCACCAGTGGTGTCCCCCAGGGATCGGTGTTGGGTCCAGTCCTGTTTAATATCTTTATTGATGATCTGGATGAGGGGATTGAGTCCATCATCAGCAAGTTTGCTGATGATACCAAACTGGGAAGAAGGGTTGATCTGTTAGAGGGTAGGATGGCCCTACAGAGGGACCTGGACAGACTGGAGAGATGGGCTGATTCCAATGGGATGAAGTTTAATAAGTCCAAATGTCGGGTACTTCATTTTGGACACAACAATCCCATGCAGAGCTACAGACTGGGGACAGAGTGGCTGGAGAGTAGTGAGGCAGAAAGGGACCTGGGAGTGCTGGTTGACAGGAAGCTCAACATGAGCCAGCGGTGTGCCCAGGTGGCCAAGAAGGCCAATGGCATTCTGGCCTGCATCAGGAGTAGTGTGGCGAGCAGGACCAGAGAAGTTATCATCCCCCTGTACTCGGCACTGGTCAGGCCTCATCTTGAATATTGTGTACAGTTCTGGGCCCCTCAGTTTGGGAAAGATGTCAGGATGCTGGAGTGTGTCCAGAGGAGGGCAACGAAGATGGTGAAGGGGCTGAAGCACAAGCCCTACGAGGAGCGACTGAGGGAGTTGGGGCTGTTTAGTCTAAAGAAGAGGAGGCTCAGGGGAGACCTCATTGCTATCTAAAACTACCTAAAAGGAGGTTGTAGTCAGGCAGGGGTTGGTCTCTTCTCTCAGGTGACCAGTGACAGAACCAGAGGGCATGGACTCAAGCTTCGTCAGGGGAGGTTTAGACTTGATCTTAGGAAAAAGTTCTTCACTGAAAGGGTGATTGACCATTGGAATGAGCTGCCCAGGGAGGTGGTGGAGTCACCGACCCTGGAGGTGTTTAAGGGGAGACTGGATGAGGCACTGAGTGTCATGGTTTAGATGATGGGTTGGTGTTAGTGTTGTGTTATAGGTTGGACTTGATGATCTCAGAGATCGTTTCCAACCTTGTGATACTGTGATAAGAAATGGAACAAAAAATTTAGAAAATGCTAGATACATTATACCATCCTGCTGTGAGATTGCTGGACATAAATCAAGGCCAGTATTAGATTATTTGCAGCATGTTTTTTTTCCTTGAAAAATGCTCGTGTTTTGCGATTTACTGTCTACATTATTGACTCAATGAAACCACAAACTGCCATCTGTTATGATTCACATTACATTCCTGAGGATGATTGAGTAATTGAGACCGATAGAGGTGTTGTCAACACTGGAGAAAAGTATAACTTGAGCTCTGGTTAGAATAGTACATGTTACTGAAGTTTCAGATACAATGTCTGAAAGGATATCCTTCTGCAAAGGAGTTTTTAATTTATTTCAGAATCAGGATTTTTATTTCTGGAGGATTTGGCAGAGTTTTGCTATACTCTGACAGTTATCTAGTTAAGACTTTTCACAGTATTTGATATTCCCAGTACATCCTTCTGCATCCCATACATACTCCAAAATATTTCTTCCTAAGGTACCAATATAAAGGCTGAAAAATAACTCTGTCCTTGGCTTTCTGGCAGAAGGTCATTTTTGAGTATTTTTTTTCTTTCTTGTCCTGCATAAAAGAGGTGGATGTCTGTGGGGCCTATAATCAATCTTTGCAGTAACTCCAGAATGTTGATGCAAATACAGGAAGAAGCAACAAACTCAGGGGGCAGAATATCTTAAAAGCGCTGAGAACGAACACCAGAACTTGGCTGTTTTAATTTCAGACATTGTGATGACACAATGCTTATGGCATTGGATGCAAGTGCAGGACAGCAAAAGAACACAGCACAGAGAATAAAAAAAATAACCAGTCTTCTGGTTGAATAGACAGTCCTGCTGCTGCCCTGGGCAGTCAGTGTGACTGCAGAATGTGCACATCAGCCTGGGCTTACAGGGTACTGCAGGCTTGAGCTACTCCCTGTACCATTTACAATTTATCTTCAAGAATAAGATTTTGGCAATAGTTGTTTTAAGAGTTGTTGAGTACAGAAAATCACTCTCTGCAAGTGGAACAAGGACACTTAAAAGAGATGAGAAAAAGCAATTACAATTTAAATTACAAATTATTGCAATCAGTTCAAGATATTTAGGGAGAAACTAAGACAACTGTTTTACCCAGTCTGAAATGCCTGTTTCAAAACACAAAGGAAGCATAAGGATTTTATTCAAAGGAAAATACTAAATATTTTTTTCTTCTGACTTTACATTTTTCTCCACAGAATAGTGGCTTAAAAGAAACAAGTGAAACATGTTCTTCTCCACAGTACATGTTGGCTGAAGTAGCATTGGCTTTATATGGGTGCTGCATGACATGGTTGTACCACACTTAAGCTTAGCTTTGATGGAGAGGGCGGACAGATCAAAAGTGAAGAATATCCTTTGAGCAACTGGTCATTTACCCTGCTATATGTAATTATCCCAGGAGAATGTGTGCACATGCACTTTATATAAATTCAAATGCTTGGCAGCAGAGCTATTACTGATAATCACTTAATGTAGCAATGGAAAACATCTAATACAGAGTTTTCAACATGATTTGACCTGCTGCATTCCTACAAAGGCTTATTTACTCACGTAAAGCAATGCTAAATATTTGGTTATTTATTTCAAGTTGTGAGTGTGAATGTTATCTTGTTCAAAAGAGGAAGCATACTTCCATATCCTTTGCCCACCCTTTGTGAGATATTGCTATTTGCTTTATATCATCTGAAATTAGCTGCCACTTGGGAGCCATAAAGAGCTATCAATTACTTTTTCTCTCTTGTATTAAATGAGCTGTGGTTCCTCCTATTAGCTGAGGAGTAAGTTTACAACAGTGCACCTCTTTCGAGGTGGTTCATATTTATACCTTATGAACAATAACCTCATTCTGACAGTTTGGATGTAAAAATCTTCTTAGAAGCACCATCACAGTTAATTTGTCTGAAGCAATATGTATGATGATGGATCTGTGTGCACCAAGTAAAAAAATGGAGACCTCATAAAAATGAAAACGTACTTTTCAAATTTTGTTTATGGAAAAATCTTGAAAATCTACACAGAAATGCTTTTGCTGTAGATATAATAAAGAACACTTCATTTATGAAGTCTAATTTTTCCAGATGTGGAAGAAAATTACGTTTCAACAAGCTGAGAAGATCTTTTGTGACCTTTCGAAACAAACTGGCAAGTTGTTTAAAAGCATTAATTATCCACGGTCACACCATAAATAGAACAGGACAGATGAAGAAACTGTCTCTTTAGGCACTGGAAAGCAGAGTGCAGGGCTGATGTTATTCTCTACAGACAGAAAACTACATAGTGACAGTACCAAAAATATATTTCACACTTTCTCCTTGGTTTAAGAGACTCCAGACTTCTTGGTAGCATGGCAAAAATAGAACAAATGTACTGATTCTACTGCCTAATCCCCACTGGTGCAAAACTTCTGCTTCCTGTACAAAGCAGGGCCAGGCAGGTTTTGGGCACCTTCTGCAAACTGAACACTTTCTTATCAAATTCTATGGAGCAGAAAATACAAATCTATTCTGCTGTCTGGGACATTTTGAGCAGTGAATGAGGAAAGGGAAGAGACTAAAAATAGCTTTATTATCACAGCCCTTGAAAGGCTGAAGTGACATGCAGCAGACTTAAAAAAATAAATTAAGAAAATTAAATCTTTCGCTCTTCCACACCTATACTTTAGGTGTTCTTTTGTTTTTACTGAATATTTTAAGGTTAGTCTGGCAAGAAATGCAATTTCACAGCAAAGTTAATTCCTTCACTCTGGTTGAGTTCAAATTTACATCAATCTGGGGGCGTTTCTCCAGGAATACCATAAAAAGGCAGACTATTTCATGTGTCCCATGGGCGACACACCTGCAGTAGATTGCATCTCCTTCCTCTCTCCCACACTCCTCTCCCCTCCATCAAGTTCAGAGGTAGTGATGACTGTCTTCAGTCACAGACTGATCAGTAACATTTCAGATCTGCTCTTTCTCCATATATTGCATTTACAGTTCTGATTTGACCTGGTTAATTTGCAAATAATTTGTCAGCTCTAGTACAGTATTTTGAGTATTTATCATCAAGAGTGAGCCTTCCTTCCAAATGCATAAAATTAAGTATTAATGTTTCCTAAAAATACAATTAATCAGTTTTATGTGAAAATATCAGCATCTGTTGAAGCTGCAGAATTTAGGTTTAGTTTGGAACAAAGGGAAAAGATATCTTTACAACTGATAATATGACAGAAGAGGTAAATTTAAGCATTAGGAACCAAGAACTTCCTTTTCTGTAAATTACAGAATTTTAGATCTAATACAAGATCTTATTGGTCTGGACTTTTCAATACACTATCTACATTTGGAATTAAACATTATATGGAAAAGAGGAAAGTGGAAAAATAGCTAATCTTTTGAGATATGGTGTTCAAAAAGGAAAAGTCATTATATTATCTAAAAGAGAATTAAAACCCACTTTCTTAGCAAAAAAGCTAGCAGAAATACAGATCTGTGCTTGAAATTTGCACTTTATTTTACTAGTTTATCTTTAATTATGTACGAACTTCCAGAGGCCAGCACGTCATTATGGAGTGGTTTAATTAAAAACCTCTCATTGATTGAGTGCCCGAAGCTCTACGTAATACAGCATCTGTATTGGTAGAGCCAGTAGAGTTTGACCTACCATCTCTGTATAGGGTAGATGGAATACAACCAAAAGGCACATTAGAAAAACACAGCTCAATAAATATTGGATTCCAAGTCCTATCCAGTTCTCTTCTTCCATCAAGTAGTCTAACAAAACTGAAATTTAATTCACTTAAAAACAAATAAAATGATGCCTTCTGAAGGGGAATATTTTAAAAATATAAATCCACTCCACTGAACAATCTTCACACAATTTGGATGGTATTTTTCCTCTAATCACTCTGGTTTTTAATTCCTGCAGACAGGATTATAACAAACAGCTGATCAATATAATGCATTTGTTCAGATCTGCTGGTCACTAAGAAATGAGAGAATTTTGGAGCTCAGAATACTTTAGATTAGTCACATCTTATATTATATGCTTACAAAAGCATGTCTTCTTATAATGCCTATAAAATCAGCATTTCAGGTTCAAGATATTCGTAATATACAGAAGGAACATCAGGCACACAGTTATGAAAATTACTGGTAAAGTATTAGGAATACACCTTTCATATTTCATGCTTCTGTTACATCAGTGGATCAACAAGACAAAACCAGTAAACCTCTACTTTGTACTTTTCATCTGAAATTTTGAAAATAACCACGCTAGTGTATTTTTAGAGCGCTTTGTACATTTATAATTGCTGTGTAAATAAACACACTAGTTTTTTAAGACCTCATGATAACTGCAGGAAAGGAGAACAGTAATGGACAATCTGATTTAAACTAAACCCATAGGTGATCACATACAGATTGTGTTAGGGACAGAATCAGAAAACCTGTTCTGCTTAAGTGTTAGCCAAGAGCCATGGCTCCCATAGAACTGAACTGGGTTTCCTTCCCATTTGCCACACCTCTAAGAGAACCAAGCTTAAACATCTCATTGATGTATTTTCACGGTTTTTTGTGAACAAGCCCCATTTAGGTCACCCTTTCTGGAAATATGTAATAAGAGGATAATTTGATTGGATAATGTGCAAACTAGTACCCATCCAAATGGAGCTAATTGACCCACTTTCACTTTTATTTCAGTCCCCAAGGAAGGAATATAAAGCTCTAGCAACAATATGCTCTGAGCAACTATCTTTCCCCTCTGCTAATACAATCCAGCTTTTCTTTCAGTTGAATTGAATGCTTTCAAAGGTCATGGCTTCAATCCCAGAAGCAAATTTAATTGCCTCTTAACTTTTTAATTCCTGAGGAAATCTACTAGTCTCCAGATGATCTCCCTTTTCTCTCACCAACACACTTAACTATTTGTCTCAACTGCCTGTTAGAGGACTGCCTGGTCATTGCTGTTAAGACTCAGGCTCCCTGTGCTCAGAACAGAGCAATGTCTATTCATCCCCTCCTTGTACATGGAAAAGAACACTATTTCTTTTATATCCTGTCCTATCGCCTCCTGTTTATCATACCTATCAAATTATGTCACCTAAAGTAGCCATCAACTAATTAAGATTCATTCAAGACTGTTCACCTTAGCAGATCCAGATACATCACACTTTGAGGGCTTCTTAAGCAAAGTCAGATCCATCCTTGGCACTGTTCCACTGGCTTTGCTGAAGCTACAAATGGGTTGCAGTTCGGCTGAATTGAAAAGCTCACCACTAACAAGCTTTGCAGAAAAGTGTCTGTAATTAGCACTGGCTCACACACATGGTTCGAGGTTTGCATCATAAGGAAATTCTGCATCTCCAGTTTGCTTCGGTAAAAACAGGCACTTCACAAAAGTTCTAGTAATTTTTTCACCAAATAAACATGGAAATTATGTGTCTTACCACTGGTACTTTTGCTTAACTGTTATAAAGATGCCACTGTAAAGACAGAGTAAAGTTATCTGGTGCTAACTGAAACTTCTGGACTTCCAGAGTACTTGTGCTTAGCAAAAGTTTCTCAAGAGTATTTATACAGTATCTAATCTAGTTAATCCAAGCTCACATCTTTTTGATAATATGTTGCTTTTGTGGAATATCGTGAATACTGTTATTTAAGATAACGCAGCACTAAACCTCTTCTTATCATATTTTGATGTAGAAAAAGTGTCCAGAGACAACCTAAGTTCTTAGAAGACTCAGACCAGAAATAGCACCCAGATGCTCTCAGACCTAGTTTATTTTTCTAGCTAAGACTTTCTTGCTCGCAATTTCATACTTCAATAAATTCTGCCTTTCTGATGATGGTGTATAAGCTGCGAAGCAGCTGCTTTTTCTATGGCAAATCAGCTTCATCTGAAGATTTTCCTTTTCTTTTTCCAATAAATTTCGCTGTTATTTTAGTAAGGACAGAAAAATCCTTCACAATAAAAAGTCTACAAAGGGGAATGAAAAAAACAAAAGCATTTCTGAAGGATATATTAAACAAAAGAGATACATCGAGCAGTTTTGTGGAGAGAAACATGTGTGTTTGCTTTTCTATATTCATTTTTCATTTTCTTTTGCACCAGAGAGGTTTATCATGAGAAACTTAATCCAGTTGGCTCAGCAAAAAAATTATTGTCAGATTCAAAGGAAACTCTCCTAGCTTTAAAAAGAATATTATATTTGTTGGCAGAGAATGCTTTTATATTTATATTTTTATATATTTTTGTTAAAAGTACCTGTTTTGGATACATGTTGAATCATTTGGATGGTTGGCTATCATTCAGCAGATTATTAAGGCACTCCCACCCCTGAGGTGGACTGGCTGGCACCAGCCCTGAGAAGAAATGTCAAGCTTAAACCAACTGACTTGCTGGGGGAAAAAGATAATGGAAAGTGAGAGGAAATGCTGGTAAACAAGTTTTCCTCAACACACCCTGCACACCACCACTACCACTTGGACATTCAAGCCCAGACACTGCCTTCATGCCCTTCAGCAAGCACCATTACAGCCCCAGAAGAAGCCTCATAACATTTTGTGTGTATTGATAAAAGAATGAAAACGATTAACGAGGTCTAGAGGAACGTGTAGATTTTTCCCTCTAACAACTCTCCTCTTTTCGGGACTGACTTGTGCACATTGATTTTTTTCTGTGCAATCAATTTCATTTTAAATTGCTTCTAGCAGTTACTTTGTTGCTATAGCAGCTTCCAGTTTCTCTGAGCTATACTGATGCACAGTTCATCTGACTGTTCATTCAGCTTCTCCTGTTAAGTCCATGACCTTGAAATCATCCCAGTCCAAATGTTTTCATTTCTTCTACTTTCTTTGCCTGGTCTCTTGCATGCAAGTACAATAAAAACCTCCCATGTACAGTGGTCTTATTACATTCTGGACTTTTCCTGGTTTATTTACTGATTTTTTTCCTTACTGTATTAGAGGTATAATTAAAACTACTCCTTCAGCCTCTTCATACCACTGACTTCCTTCAACAACAATTTTACTCTGGTAGTTTTTAGTCTAATTCAGTCAAAAATTCCTTCAAAGATCACTTTCTGGTTTTCAACTTCTACCTCACGGTTCCCTCTACTGGTTTTCCTCCCTGAATTGGATCTTAATTCTCCAAAATCTTTTCTAATTTACCCATACCTTATTTTCAACTCATATCCTCAAATTGTATGATCCTACCTCTAATCTGCTGATTGTTCATATTCAGTTATTCACCAAGCTTCTCTGTTCACCCCTGCATTCTGGTGTTTTCCTTTCTCTTGTCCATCAGGAACAGGAAGAATTCATACAAAATTCTGCAATGTGATATCATCAAACATTTACTCAAAATTCTACTCTGTGTCTTTAAAAACCAGCCAATCAATCTATACAGTTGCTGCTGTTGCATTCAGACCACTGTTTACTATGTTGGTCTCGCTTTCCTGGTCAATCTCCGCTGTCTCCTGCCTTCAGGAAGGAGCTGGGGACAGTCATGAGTGTCTGTACAGCACCCAGGATTCATTTCTGAAACATTGGAAGCCACCAGGAAACCAGTAAATCACCACCACTGGTGCTATTGGTTGGTGAGTGTGTACCAGCTGTGGACAGACATATTCTCTTTCTCCCCAAAATAAAGACTCACTCATTTTCAGGAACAGTTTCCTGATAAATTTTGTCTGGTTTTAAAAATAATCTTTTTTTCCTTCTAAACAAAATCTGCCTTTTTAATTCAAAACCCAATATTTTTGCTCAACATCTTTGTACAATCATTTCACCAGTTCCATAATCCTGTGTGCAATTAAAACCTTAAGTACAAAATATAAAGAAAATTATGAACAAAAGATCGTGCTGAAATAAGACCAGCTGAATTACTTGTCAAGTGCAAACAAAAGCATAAAATGCATCTCAAGCCACTTAAAGCTTTTTCAGCCTTTGTAACACTATGACTGTTCTCTCATTATATTTCCCATTCCTTTTCTGCAGTCCTGTTGCCTCTTAGATGCCTCCCATCTGTACATGTTTATAAGCAAAGTTTTAAACTACTATGACAAATGTCTTGATTTCTACCATTTACACAAGTGAATAGAAGCTGAATTTATTTTCCTGGAATAACAGAGATGAGGTGATCACCAGAAAGGTGAATATGCTCTGACAGTCCTAGGGGCTGCCCACACACTGAACAAGTAGGCAGGTGTTACAAACTCTGTGTTGGCGTCAGGACTGTCTCAGCCTCCCCAAAGAGACCATCCTCTGGAGTATGATTTAGTCTCTTTGTCTATTCAGTCTATACATTCTTTGCTGGCATTATTGACAAGCATGGGAATTAATGCCCACTGTAATGCAGGGCTTCTTTTCAGGTTATAATTTAGTTACCTTCAAATACCGTCCTAAGTGAAGGAATTGCATCTTTCCCAGTAACAGGGTGCTGTAAGGGCAGCCAGTTCTATAGCTGCTAATATCCCTGGATAGAAGGCACTAATTTGCACTGTTCATTTGATCATTTGATTTCAGCTTGAAAGTAACCCTGCAGCATTTTCCTTTATACCAGTTCAAATTAAACTGTCTGTAGGACTCCAAATGTAGCTGCTTGAAAACTTCTCACACCTTGTTCTCTCAATAATCATTCTGAAAATGTCACTGTGCAGACTGGTGCAAGTGGATGACATCGCTTCCCCCTCACTTGGCTGACATAGGAGGCAGTTATTGCTAAGAATTTTCTCTCCCTTTTCAAGTTTTCTATGACATTATTTTTTAAGTTTGTTCCTCCACAAGACTAAGCACTTGATTTTGCAAGGTGAGGGCGACAACTTACATCTGGTCAGTGAAAAATGGCAGTTAAAGTAGGGCCATGGCAAAGTAACTGTAGGAATGTCTCAAACACATAGATTGACCAGTGATTTTTCAAGGAATTCTTTTTTGCCTTTTATACAGAATGCCCTAGTACCACAAAATGATTAGAAAGTGGCAGCTGCAGGTGTTTTTGAGGCAGGGAAACAAGAATTCAAGTAATTCTTCTCATTAATAAGTTACTAGATGGGTGTTAGAGATTAAAGCAGGAAGATGTGGAAGACTGTCCTAGGCAAAGAACAGGAATGAGAAGAAAGAAGGACAAAACCAGCCTCCCAACCTACAGAGATGACATTGTCAGCCCCTGTTTACCACTTCAAGCAGGTGAATACTACACAGCTTTATCCCTCCTGTTTTCCTTCAGACACATGTTCAATTGTCAACTGTTAACTTGGCACTGTAGAAACAGGAGCCGAAATGCCCCATTCTCACCCATCTGTACAAACTGCTGTCACATTGTACAGAATTCCCTGACATAACACAAAAATGCCAACGTTTCCACTCACAAAGCTCTCTCTCCTTGGGTTGGCACCCCAGCACGCTGCTACCCATGGAACTATAAGCTCCCACGGAGTGGAGGGCACCAGAAATCAACTCTATGTGAGAGGATGTTTGACCATTGCTAGAAACAGTGATGAGATTCCATAGATCATCTCGTCTGAAAAGGAAGGCAGCAGTGTGATGAGCAGTGATTGCTGCTAGCCTCCTGCAAAGCAAGTACAGCCTGACAGGAGGAGTCAGTAGGGTTTCTTGTCAGCAGACTGCAGTGAAAAATGAATGTCATCATCCTAGCCAATAAGCAGAGTCGCTGTCTGTTGAATTTAACAATGAAGAGGTTTGGTTTTCACCCTTTAAAACGCTTAGGTTTCACATCCTGTGCTTGCAAGCACTCGTTTTTCTTAACATCTAGGGATTTTTTAAAACAAAGAAGAAAGGTTTCAGCCTTGACAACTTATTAGAACATGTAAAGGGTGGAAATGCCTCTCTGTGAAAAGTCCCTTCCATTGATTGTCAGCCTGGCCATTCAAATCTCTTGCAGCTTACGTTACCTCAGTGAGCTTAATCGTTTTGGCATAGTTAATTTTCCTGTGAATAGGAAATAAGAGCTGACAGCCATCAAAACCACTGGGACATCTGAATCACCCATAAAGGACTGAAAAAAACAGCCCTGTTCATTGTGGAAGACTATGACATTCTAGGGTATCATACAATGCTGCCACAGTACATCCACACAGCCCCTTGTCCGGTTGAATTGGGCTGCCATTCACCGATTCATCCTCCTTGAGCTGCCATATCCCACTCCAGACCCTTGAGAAGAATTTAATCACTGAGGGCTCAACATCAATGAAAACACAGAAGCAAATACTAAAGAATAAAAGGGCAAGTGAGCTAAAGCTGACTCACAGATACAGGAAAGAGAATACTAATCCTTTCTTAGGAATTGTCAGTGTTCCTCCTTTTCTGCTAGTGGCAATATTTTAGGCCTTTCTTCAAAAGGATTCTCTGAGTATGAAAATCCTGATGCTATCATCAATTTCTCTCACACTAACTGAATGCATATTTAAGTAGTTTCTTGCAAGTGCAGAATCAGATGTTGGACTACAATCACAGGGGTGCAAGATCATTTGGTTCACTGCACACGGCTGATCCAATGCAGAATAGACATCTTAAAGTTTTCTGGAAATATCATCAGACAACTACTATTTTTAACATAGGTACATCTGCCACTCTGTGTAGTTACCAATGCAGGTAATAACAGTATAAGTTGAGGGCCTAGGTATTCCCTTAAAATAAATAGTCTATTTAAATGTAATCATAATTTGGACTTACAAAGTTGTACAGCCAGCTTCTGCACAACCTTGGCATAAAAATGCAACCAGTTAGCTTGATTAGGGACAAAATACAGAGATGAACAGTGAGGGCTGCCATGCTGTCCTCAGAAGGCACCAGCTGCAGAAGTAGGTAGGATAGTTAGGTGGGTGCCTTCTCTCTATAGAGAAGCTGGGATAGCAATTTTTCTGTTCCTGCATGTGAATTTCTTCACTCAATAGATAATAAAACCGCTTGAGACACAGCTGCAGTTCGTGTGCTGAATTTAATGCTATGTAGTCTTCTCCCAGTGCCCATTTAGGTATGCAGTTATCCAAGGCAACCATGGGTCATTGCAGGTAGTCAAGGGTTAAGAGACTTCAGCAGAGTTGAATACAGAACAGTCTAGAGAAAATCAAGTCGATCCAGCTGTCAACTCCTAACATTTAAAATGAAAATACCAGTATCATGTTATTGTAGCAATACTTAAACTCATTATTTTCAAAGAACTTTAAGTTCCTTCCAGTCAGGTCATCCCAGTAACATTTATGTCAGCATTTCTATCCTAATAGCCTCCTATTTTAGAGGTTTTATAACTCACTTAACTATAAAGATAGATTTCAGGCTCAGGAAGTACAGTCTCCTTGTCTTGGTATTACTTATGAATATAGCACAAATTTTACTTTAACCCAACTCCATATTAGTTCACAGGTGAGTTACAAAAGCACAAGTCTTTAAGGTGACATTGAAACAGTATTGGTTGTATATACATGGAAAAATAAGCCATGGAAAAGAGCAATGAAAAGGAAAGTTATATCAAATTAGCGTGGGAAAGAAAAAGTAAGTGGAAAGGAAAAACCTAGTAAGTGAAATGTTGTTCTCTACATTTGTAGTGGAATATTTTTAAACCATGAACTAGTTCCCTCAGAATCTCCATGCAACAGATCATTATTCCACAAGGTGGAAGAGAGAGAGGACTTCCTGCATGTTAGGAACACTGTGAAACATTGAGCATTGCATTGGCAAAGTGGATGGTTCCTAAGCCCTTGCCATGTATTAAAGGAAGGGTACTCAGAGCTCAGGGTAAACTGCAGGTGAAGGAAGCTTTCCAGAAAGAGCCTTTCAGCTTTCTATCACACAAAGATTTAAACCCTGTGGTTGTCTGTTACAATTACAGCTGGCTGAGGACACTCTAATAATAACAAATCATTTTATGGAACCCAAAATTATGTAGGGAAATCTGTGCCTCGGCATGCTTTACTAGTGGACTAGAAAAGAAATAAAGATCTGTAGACCCTCTGGGAATGGATGTATTAAAAGGAAGAAAATGTATCAGCACAAAACCTTCTCCATTGTTTCTGGACATCAATGTCCACCATAACACAGATTTTTGTTAATTTGATCTAAAGGGTCCTTTTTTTTCTGAGGGGTGGGGGGGAACTAATCTCTATAGGAGGGTCCATATAAATTTTTCCCCTCTAACAGCTTTGGTTACACTCCAAACATCATCTGGAATGCAAAATTTCTATCCCCATGGTGTCCAACTGAGTCAGCAATCTGCAAGCAATAGTCCCTTGGTTACAACATAGTGAGCAGTGCTGTCCCTGTCACTTCATTGCCTGGGAAACTGGAAATAAACTGGGAGTATTTTAACTGACATTAAGAAGCTGCCCTACTGTTATACTGCTTTATCCTGAAAATACATCCAACCTAAACCAAGTCCAAATATTATGAATTTTCTAAACTCTGACACTTTGTTATCCAGTAGACATAAAGCAGTAAGAAAAGAATCCATTTGCTTATCATCACATGGAAGATGTGATCTAGACTAGGTTATTCCCAAATGCAAGACAAGTGTTGATGTGGTTCAACCAACACTCAACTTATGTAACTGAATGTATGGTCCTCTATGCTTCAGCTCTTTGGAGCTGTTTAGTGTATAATATCCAAGTCCAGGATACAGACTAAAGTTTTTATGAGCTTAGTGCCTGTCACTTTTTTTTCAAAATGTTTATACATGGGGTATGATGATCAGGCAAACCACACCTTAGTTTATTGTCTGAAACTGATGCCTAGTTATTCAAAATAAAACCTCTATTTTTTGTTACAAATTAGACTTGCCAAACACATAAATAATTCTTTGTATACATATTATTAATGATTAAACCCTATTTTCTAGTGGTCCTGCAAGATATGTCACGTGCCAGCTAGGTTTCTGTTTACTGACTCTGTGAAAAAAACCCCCAACATTTTAACAGAGACTTCAAAGAGATTTACTAGCTCAAGACTCAGATTCAGGTGACAGTGTACAATACTCAGTACAGTATTATTGTACACACTCATACGAATGAAATGGCTTGCTGATATGATCCTACAGAACCAAATCCTCTTGATTTTTGGAGTTGCTGAGCTCTCTCAGAACCCCAGGCAGCCACTGGGATATCCAGGTGCTCAGATCATCCAGAGACCCACTCCACTGCAACGTGACTGTAAAGCACAACACATCCCTGGTTTGCACATCAGACACAGACTTCAGTTACTTGACCTCAATTAGAAGAATACACATAAATCATCCTAGACGTTGCCACTTTTTTCCTCTTGAAAGTAAGCTATTTTTCTTCTCTGTTTCTAACATAGAGCATAAAAATAACACAGGATTATCTCACGTACTACTAAAAAGACTGAAAGAGAACGACTAAATTTCTGGTAAGTAATTGGCTCCATAGAAAATGTATGCCTTGATTTCTGCAACCTTGCAGGCCTGAATACTTGCAGAATTAGGAAAGCAAATGCTAACATAAACAGGAAAGAAATTCAAAGATCAGTATTTTGTGGAGGGGAAGGAAATACCTCTTATTATTTTATTTTCACTGCAGTTGTTCAAACAAAATGAAACACAAATAAGCTGTGAAATTTGTATATTTCTAGAACACGCAATAGGATTCAAAATGAATAGTGCCAGATTACTATTGTGGGGAATGAACTGGTGTGCTGCTATGCCTAACAGATGTGGTAGATTGCTGACTTCAAAAGAAGAAACACAGTAAAAAACCAGCACTTGTGTGCTGGATAAAAATGATTAATTTATGATTCTGCAGCTTTGAACCTCCTGACTCTCTTTGAACTGTCAGTTTTCAAAATGCTTTCCAGAGTGCTGCTTTTATTCAGGCTCTCCTCCCTGCACTGAGCGCAGAAGTGCTTTGACTTTTCTCTCAAACATGCCTCTGACAGGAGGTGTGGGGACAAAAGAGAAGTGGAACTGTTCTAAGGGGTCTGTACCAGCTCAGGAAATGCCAAAAAGGCCACTTCAGACAGTTCTGCAACCTTTTCATCCTGACAAGCCCGAGAAGAAAAACCAATTCAAGAACCTCAAATTCAACCTTTTCCATCTGTCCTTCTCTTTACATGAATAATTGGTTGTTCTCACTGTTCTGTAGGTGCCTGCACAGCCAGTCCAAACTATGTGTATATTTTTAAACCACCTTTTTTTCTCAGATTTAGCGACATTGTAATATGTAAATTTTTTGGAGCAAGGACTATATTTACAGCACAACTCGTACAATGGTTAGCATGCTGGTCTAGTCAGCACCACGTTAACTTTTTACATACACTATGCCTAATATTAGAGATATCAAATTTGACTCCCTTTAAATCCCAAAGTAATTTTTTCAACTTAAATAGCTAAAATAACTTGTTGAAATTGAAATTTCTGAAACATTTCACTTAAAACCTAAGTATCATTTAAAAAAAAAAAAGCAACGGATTTATCTGTGTTTTGGATTTGCAAGGTAGCTTACAAACCATGCATTTACTAATGCCTTTACCACTTTTAAGTTACATAATTTTCAGGGGAAACCTGGGACCTCCTAATTTTGGATGAATGCTCTGGTTGGCTCCAGATACATCTCCAAATAATTTCACTAGCACTAACTCCCCTGAGTAGTTCTGCTGAATTTCAAAGTCAATATGCACAATCAAGGATGCTCATATCCTTTAAACATTATTTATGTTTTATATTGAAAATAAGTACATGTTACTGTTCTGGAAAAAATTATACTTATTTTTTCCATCTAAAACTGGAATGGAAATTTCACAGAAAATGTATAAAGAGGATTTCTTCTTTGGGTGACTGCTATGAAATAAACATTTAAAATTTAACGTAAGTAATTGGGGCAAAAATTTGCATGCAGTCCCCCTGGGAAAGTCTTACTAAGGCCTTGGTATATTTTGCATATGCAGTGAATTTCCTTTTCCTCACTGGTGATGCACAGTGAAAGACTATTTAGAGAGTCACATGGCAATACGTCACATCTATCTACAGGCAGTATCAGAGATAAATGCTGGTCTGCCTTCAGTATGACACTCTTGAAGAAAGAGCTTGTAAAGCTATGAAAATAGAAGCTTATAAAGCTATGAAGATTATCCTCCCATATTAATAATTGATTAATTTTATGTGTTATGGTGGTGAAAAATTGTGGAAAATTCTGACCTCATTCCCACATAGTTATAATTCACTCTTCATACATCAGACAACAATCGCATCAGTGTCTTTCTTATTCCAAACACAAAAAATGCACATATTTCTCATTATTTAAGCTGCTGCTTTTGAACCTCTCCATGTTTATTCACATATGGTAGTCATTAGTTCATTTGCTTAATCCAGCAAAACAAAAGTCTGGACAAACAACACCACAGAGAAGCTTGGACAGCTCTAACACTCAACACAAAATAAAGGCAAGCTCGCTGTTATGGGAGGTGGCAGTTTGGAATCCTGTGTTAAGCTCTATTGCATAAAAATCCCCAGTCACCATGTATTTGCATGGCTCATGTTGTACACAGTCTTTCATATGGGGGAGGAGATTATTAGTTTCATTTTTCAGCATGAGGCACAGAAACTAAACCCCCACAAGACCTGGTGGCAGTTAGGCACCTAAATCCCTCTGGGGTAATGAAATAAGTCAGTGACTGTGTGCAAGGCCACGCTGAGGCACAACAGGGAAATAAGTGTCCCTGCCCTGACCCCAGTTCCTGAAGTTAAGGGCCCACTCTGTGTTTCTACAAGTTCATGTTCCGGTGAAACATTCTTTGTAAAAGACTCATTGACTGTAAAGGTTATAACAACCCTTTGAAATTGTTCTTCAGGACACGTCTTTTGTCATGTAAGATATACAGCTCTTCTGTTTAGATCAATAATTTATCCCCTCCCTCAAACTTTCTGAATTACAAATGGAACCACTTATGAAATGGGACTTCCAGCTATGAAACCCCATAACTTGGTAAATCTAAATAAGGGCTGTGACTTTACCCCAATAAGGAAACTCTGTCCGTATCTGTAGCCAAACACAATCTGTCTTAATATCTGCTATTAACATGCTCATATTTTTCAGGACTCTTATTCCAACTTCAGTGACATTATATAATTGCATTTTACCAGGACCAGCTCTCTGCCTACTTTATGGGCTTGTGTATGTATTTAATTTTATTTCTACACACCACATAATGAAACATTTTCTTCTAAAAATCCTCAGAGTTTCGCTTCTAGTTAAACTTAAAGAAAAGCATCTTCACAAATATATAGTTGATTAATTGTACTAATCTTCCAACTGGGCATATTAAAATATTTAACAGACATATTTTGTAGTAAATTCTGTGTTTCTGCTTCAAGAACGAAAGTGAATCACACAAGAGATGACCTCCAAAAAAATATATTAAATGCCTAATCTCAGACAGAGTAACATTTACAGGCTTCTAATCCACTATTTGTTGTTCTTCTGCATCCCTCTGTGTGTAAGTTGAAAAGTCAGTATGCATTCCTCTTCAGTATATTAACACATGGCAATTCCATTTCTGTAAAATGCTGATGTGTAAATAATTAATCTGACGTTAAAACATAAGCTCTCCCAGAAGAACTGTATATTTTATTAAGACTTTATACACAAAAAGAAAAGCAGCAGCAGAGAAAGACATTTCATTCTAATTCAAAAGCTGGAAAAACATCCACCCCAGACACAACTGGTCAAGTGCTGTTTGGATACAGCTTTGGATACAGCAAGAAGTTTTTTTCAGTGTATTAGAGAGACAGCATCTCATACAACCTGATAAATGTTATGGACTTCTAGAAACAAAATTAATTAATATAAATGGAATTTTTTCTAACAAAAACCAAACCACATCTCTGAACAAAATCTGAAGATAATGAATAAAGACATAGGTAAGTTTTCTTGTAGTTACAATTCTATAGCTTGAAAAAAAGATCTATCTTTATATGCACAATAGCCAAACAAGATGAAAAGAAGTTTACCAAAACTGCAAATTTATTTGTCATGTGAATTGTTGTGCTATGAGAGGAGTGGTAGAACAGGGCAGAAAATAATACCATAATCAGGCATGCAGCAACACCTGTGTCTTCTCAGTACAAATCGGACAGTTTGCAAACACTGAACACTAAGTATAGGAAACTGAAGAAAAATATAATAGCTCTATAGGTAATAGTATATATAATATATAGTAGCTTGCATAAAAGTGACAGGTTCATAAAATAGCACTGTGTAAAAAATTCCATTATTTTGTCAAAAAGATTTTCTTTCTGTTTGTTGCAGGCTCTGTTCAGTCTAAAAATATTTCTCTGGTCATATTAACCTTCCTCAGAGCTATTTCTTTCTGCAGGGAGCAGATCCAATTTAGAAGCCCTGGTAATATCACTAGTAAGGTAACTTTCAGAAAGCCTCCTAAATATGCCCCATTTCCAGACCCATATTCTCTGGTCTGTCTTGAAAATACCTCTAAAAGCGTAAGTTTTGGGAAGCTTAGACATTTGTGTGTGTGGTTTTTTGAGCAATTTGGACTGCTACAAAAATTCCCTGTGCAGTTTGTCCTGATGTCAGAAATTGCAGGTGGAACTCAAGAAATGAATGGAGTCTCTGCTGGCAAATTACTCTTCTTTCAAAGATCAGATTCAACATCAATTGCACTGAAACAGATTCTATGGCTGCAACCACAACTTTCCAAAGAAAATGCTGGCAAAATGCTTCAAATAGTAAGCATCATTTAGAATATAAACATTTTCCAAAGATAGGTAGTGGACTGCTGATACAATTTCTGTCAATGCATCAGTTCTTATTTTCATTTAAAAGAATGGAATTATTTTGTGCACAGACTGGGAAGTTCCTAATGGAGCCTAGTGAGCATTCCTTGGCTTTGCCATTCAAAGAAGGATAATTTATTTTTATTCATTCTATATAACAGTATTTTCAATAGTACTTAATATTTTAGTCTTCTGGGCCAATTAATTTGTCAGATCAATAGTTACTCATGTTCAGCTGCAGGTATGTATATCATGTGGCTGAAGCCTAGATATTTTCTTCTCCATTTCTATCAGATCCTGAATACCAGGGCAAGACCTCTGCAGGATTAGAGCTTACGAGCTCCCTCAATTAAATTTGGCTCTGGCAGCTAGTCCATATAGCAGGGAATGTACAGATCCTTCCCTGAGACAGCAGACACCAGGCTTGTCAGCAAACCACAAAGCTACTTCCAATAACACAATGCTGCTGCAGTGTCTCTACACCTTCACTATTTGACATTGCGTTGTGACCTCTTTGTAGTCTCTCTGTGCACCGACTCTTTGCCCTTGATTCACTCATGACTTACGTGCAGTGATCTCTGCATTGGGATGGTTCATGTGATTCTTTCAGCTCACATACTGGACTGTCCATAAGGAACACACTGAGAGCAAAAATTGGAGGTATCATAGCTTTTTCCAGAAGAAATGGGGTCTTTGTAGGGGACCCTCCATTGAAGACCTTAATGAAAGTTTCCATTTATAATAAAAGGGCTGCTAAGCCAGTTTTAAAACTGTGCCCTAAGCTGATTCAGCGACAACCAAAAAAGGTTGAGCCAAGATGGACTTAAGGTGCCAAGTTCTTGATCTCTGATTCTGCTGTTGAGTGTATCTAGTAATTTGGTGACCTAATTAAAGCTCTTTCTCTTTTTTTTATAGGCTTTCTCTGCCTATTAAAAGGGAAAAGCGAAGCAAACTCTGGGAGGAGGGGAAAAGGAAGAATGAGAACTGCTTAGGTTCAGTATGATCAAGTAACTTCAGAAATCATGGGGAAATTAAAAAGGGCTCCCCCCATTTTGGGGAAATTAAACAGAGCAACCCCCACTCACAGACACATTTAACACACCAATATGTTTAATTTGCCTTGAAAAGTGTGGAATAGAACAGGATCAAAAGTTCTATAAAAGAGCTCAATTGTAACAAAACCAGCTCAACTGCACTGTTTCATGAATGTGCTATAAAAAAATATAGATAAATAATAATTATCACTGGAACTGTGCAGCATCTATTTTATGGCTTTGCAAGCTATAATAGTATATAATCATATAATCTACAATCCTAATTTTGTTTCCCTCCTTGCTTCCATTGTGAAACTAAAGTGACAGCAATTAGGGGAGCATAGAACATGTGGTGAAACTACATGTTATCTTAACCATCACAGTCCCACAAAACACTTGTGCCCCCACCAAGCATTCCTCCAGGTCCCCATCTGCCCTGGGCACTGCTCCACAGCCAGGTGGTTCACAGGCAGTGGTACACTGGCCTGTCAGCCTGCCTGTGGTACAGTGCATACACGCTTGCCTGACCAGAAGGCCATCACGCTTCACAAGCCCAGAACCTACGTAAATCTAATACATGACCAAAACTGCACTGAATGAGACCTGGAAGATGAAAAACTGAGCAAGTAAAAAAAGCCCACTGCTCCTCAGTTAAACTTTGAATCCTTTCTACTACTTGCATGGGCACCATCCCCTTAGCCTCATAAAGTCACAGCAAAGGTTCTGGCTAAGGAAAGGGGAAAAGAAAAAAGAAAGACAAAACAAGTTTATTCTAGCTAATTGTAAATGGGTCATCACTGGAAGACCCTCACATGACTTCCACTTCTCAGTACAGTAAATCAGCTAAATTAAGAGTGTGGGCCACAGTTTCTGTCACTGGCTGCTGCTACGTAGACACAGGCGGGAGGTGGTGTTTATTTTTACTAGGCTATGCGTTATACAATCAGAATACAAATGTAGATCTGGTTTTGCTTAAGCAAAAGGATAGTTTTGGAGGAAAGGAGAAGAAAATTCAAATCCCCAAAACCACATACACGATCAATTGTCATCTAATACAATAAGAAAGGGGATTCTAAAAAAATCCCAGAATTCTGTCTAATTCTAGGGTTGACTAATTACAGTAGAAGCGCGTGCTTATGCACACGGAAAAGGGAGCTTGAAGGCAGAGTCCAATTATTGTCCAGCAGGTGCCAAAACTCACTGCTCTGCCAGTTCTAGTGTGAACCCAGGATGTGCCTGGCTCAACACAGTCCACTGCAGTTCTGGTGTAGAAGAAGTGGTGAGTTTAAGTGTTTTAACACAGCCCCAGTGCAAGTGTGATCTGTTAATGTTCTGTGGCAGCAGTGTAACACTGTGCGGCTGCTGGGCTCAAAGGCAGGAACTGCACCAAGCCCTGCTGTACACAGCTGATGTCAAGCAGGAGGTGCTACTTCCATTATAAATCTATCCGTATTCACACATTCTACAAAACAGACTAGCAAATTTAATCTTGACAGCTACCAGAACCTGTGAAGAGCTTTTGCAATCTTGCTGTTAATCTGCTGAAAGTGTGTGACAATCACTATTTTATTTAAAACAGTGCAGGCAACGATTCTATTTTTTTCACCTGACACATGCAAAATTGTTTGCAGGGAAAAACTCAGCTTATTCCAAGGAACACAACCAGCCTGCACTGGAAAAGAAGTGTTTCTGCCAGGAAGATACAGGTCTGCAGAGAGAGGAACTAACGCAAAGAAAAGGAACAGCCTAAGGAAAAAAATTAAGTGCCTTTTCCAGACCACACCAACAGATCCCTAAATAGATTTGGGTGAGACTTTTGATGACAATCCAAGGAAATGTGATCAAAACAGACCAGCAATGGAACCAATGTCATCACCTATTAGACAAGTAGTGACACAGAGCTGCTACTTCTTCTGCAGTCATTGACTCTGCACGTGGTTCAAACTCCTTCACAGACCAAAGCCTGTGTCACCGGGGCAGCCTGTTCATTCCCTGTCAGCAAAACAGACAAAGCACCAGCTGTTGATTTGTTACAGTTCTTTCTTTTTCTTCAGAAAGGTTATTTTCCGACTATGGTCCAGGCCCAAATCTGCCTGAAGTTAACTATTAACCTTATTTTACAGAATGAATAGCCTATAAATAGTGCTACCAAATCCAGTTAAGAGGACAGCTTAATTATGAGTCTGATCTGCTGTTCTACAGTTTCCTTAACTCTGTTTTTGACAATTTGTCCAGTAATTCCTAATACAGGCTTGCTCTCCAAGGAGGAAAATCTTAAAATTGACTGACACTTAAGGTTTTTTAGACAGATTTCCTTAATTCCCTATGCAACAGAACACTTAATAAAATGTTATCCTGAACAGAAATTCACTGAGGTTTGAAATCCCTTGCAGTTGTTAGATACCAATGCCTGATGCTGAAATTGAGAACAACTTGGTCACATTTGATTGAAGACTAGGATCTCTGGGAAAATGTAGTTTAGCAGCTCAATTTACAACTGTGGTCTTTTGCTAGTGTCTCAAGCTTTCTGATACATAATCTTTTCTTTAAGCCTAAGCCCTCAGAGAGACAAGAATCTCAGTTTTCATTAATCTTCATATTCTCTTCCAACTTGCTCATTACAAAATAAATTTTGAAAATGTACTTATTTAAATGGAAGTATATAACCCAATATTTTTTTTTCTGTCATTTTAACTCTCTAGGGGCACATGGCAAGAACATATTGACTCACAGGTTTCTGAGCTTAGCAGTAGGGACTGAAATACACTCCTGTGGGAATACATACAAGAAAGCTGAAGATGGTTTGTCTAGCTCATGGCTACTTTTGAAGTTATTTAGTACAGTACTGGTCAAGCAAACAATTAGCTTTCTACAAAAGCAACTAGAGGGGAAAAAAAAAAATCAAAGTAAAGGGCCTAGACACATATAATAGTACCAGAAAGAAAAGTCAGATCTCACACAGGTTTTCTATGTGTCCAGCTACCTGTAACGTGATAAAGCAGTTTAAACCCGAGTAACTGCCAAATGTACTCTGCATATATGCCTAAGTAATACATTTAACCATACTTTTATGTACGGATTTTTAGAGCAAATAGGTACAGAAAATTCTACCAGGAAAATAATGCATAAAGAAGCTGAGGTTTTGTATGTTCACATAGTTTACAGGAATATCAACTAAAACCAACCTAGCTAAGGTAAATAAACATACAGCTGAGTAGAGAACATTGTAACAAGTGAGTATTTTATTCAGATATTTCCATTCAGCATGCAAAAGAAACAAGATGTCCAGAAGACTGATTTGCTTGCTAATATTACAAAGGTCTACAGTAACATATTGGAATACTTTAATCTCATGGAAAATGTATGAGAAAAAAGCTGGTGACTTAGGAATTCTTACTATAAAGTTACTTCAGACCATGTACTTGTGAGGCATGAAATGTAATCTCCTTGGATTTTAAGCAATACAATGGAATATGACTGAACACGGCATGAGATGCAGAAGAGGTGGTAATCCATATATATCAATGTCCCTGCTCAAAAGCAAGCAGAGTCATTTTTCTGCGAGGTTAAGGAGGTGTCATCAGAGTTAGGTACTTAAAGCAGAAAAAGGATGTTAAGTGAACACTGTAGCTCAGAAAATATGACAAGGTCAGAGAACTTAATTTTCCTGTTGATGCAACTGAATCATTCTTCCTCTGCAAGTCAGGTGATCTGGAAGGTTGGCCACTTGCCACTGTTCCCTCTTTTCCTCTAGCTGGTACTCAGTTTCACAGACAGAGAGGAACAAACATATTCTACTTAATGTTGTGAAGCAGTTAAATTACTCAACTCTGTTACAGAGGCTTTGATTTTGACACATTGCGAGTTTTAGTAAGGATATACCTTTGACCGAAGACTGAGCTGAAACACATGAATGCCCATTAAGTTTGCATATTTAACTGTCCTGAGCACCCTCTTCTAGATAAGCTGATTCTAATTGCAAAAGGCAGTGCTTGAAGCACTTGATGCAGCCTGACCATGCAGAACAGGACTAAGGTTGGTACTGCTGTACTCCCAAACCCCCACGAGCACCACAGATGAGATGAAGTAGTTAACTACAGAAGACAAGGAAACAAGAAGGGTCTAAGCATAAAGGAGAGGAACAGAAAATGGAGATTCAGTTGACCTCGGTGTCTGGGACATCTCACTAACTGCCTTGTCTGACACCTTCCTATCACAGAATAAACACCTTCCCATTCTTGGCCCTTCTACACTATAGATGTCTACAGGTGACAGTCCAGGTGTCACATTTCCTTTACAAGGCTTTTTTGCATTAACTCAGCAGTAAGAAATAGGTCTCTCTAGAATGATCTGTTTACAGTTCTGGCCAGTACTGTAAAAATAAGGATATCAGTTGTGTCTAGGAGGCTTCCCAAGTGTCTTGAGATTAGCTGGAAACCTGGTCTAAGTGCTGTGTTGGGTCTGTGATAATCTTCCGTGTCACTTCCAATTTGATTCTTTTCAGAACTGGCTGTTGGATTTTGCTCTGCCGCAAGCTAAAGGTAAAATCACTGGATTCTCTCACATCTCTAGGTAATACACTTATTTCTATTCCAAATAGTTCTTGATTTTGTTTGTTTTAAATAATCCTAAATAGCACGTGAATAACTGAAGAGCTGTCTAACAGTTTTCCTAAAGTTTCTTTTAAGATTTTCAACCCTCTGAGCTGTACTGCCTGCTAGTCTGGAGGTCACACTCATTCTCTAGTGTTTTGATCCACTATCTACATTTCATTCCTATCAGCCATCTGAGCATACTGTAGATCTCTCAGCTACAGCTGTTGATCTGTATTTAGTACACAATGTTCTGTTAAACAATTGGAAAACACATGACTTGGTCTTATACCAGAGGGGTACAGAAAGAGCATTTCAGGCATTCTACATCACAAGAGGCTGGAATACCAACTCCATCAAAGCTGTTAATTTAAATTTTCTTCCACATCATTCAAGATTCATAGCCAGGTTAAACACATGTTTGAAACACACGCATGAACACCAACAGGCTGAAGGTGCTCCTCACTACTGTACAGGCTTAAGTAGCGACTAATCATCTGAATAAAACACTGAAAAGCAATTTAGGCTATTAATACAATAGATTAGCCATATACATAGACATGCAGCTCATCTGGCTACACACTGAGACTCCAGCAAACAGAAGTAACCTGTTACTACTTAAAATGGAAATATGAGATACAAATAATCACACTGCTCACATCCCTACCCAGATATCTGATAAGATAATAAGTTACAAGGAAACAATTCACTATATAAAACAAAACTGAAAAACAGTTATAACTGTTCACAGATGTAAACTGCACCTTCATAAAACCTTTCATGTTTGAATATCTGCAAATTTTGCTGATTTTTCTGTTAAAAAAGGTGTACCTAATGCCAGAAGACTGTTTCCAGAATCACTTCACGTCTGATATCCTATACCCCCCCGAACCTAAATGTAGAGTCTTTCCATAGTTACAATGCCCTAATGACAAATGAAATGGAATGGGGCTATTAAGTTTGGGATAATTTGCACAAGTTGCTGGGTGGTAGTTTTACTGTCTCTCAGTTCTCTGTATTCTCCTTTAGTTTTTTAAACATTTTTCTTGGCCTTTAGGTTGCCTGTTCTCTGTTTTTCCTGCTAAGATCCTCACCATAAAGCTCTTGACTCTTCACAAGCCTAAAGGAGTTAAAGTAATTGCCCTCTATTCGTAAATAACCACTCTCTCCAGCAGCACCATTCACCATATGTTCTGTTATTCAATTTGCAACATCCTACAAGCCCCAGTACAGCAAACTGTCTTTGCTAGCACTCAGCCAGTGCCACAGGCCAGCTGCTAGCACGGTAACAACTCTGCTGTCTAACTCTGGTGAGGCCTAGGCTATCCAGACTATCCATTTCTTGTACAGCTGCAATAATAATAACAGCAGGGAAACTTCACAGGAAGGTCTAGTAGAGATGAGACTCTTCAAGAGACAAAAAGGTGTCTAAAATCGAGAGCAGGTACTCAGTCGGGGTGTAAGAGCATCTAGGGAACAGGCAGGAATAAGAGAAAGGTCTTCATTTTATTTAAAGTATAACAGACTTTTCAAGGTAGTAAAGTGATCTGATTTCTTACAGCAATTAATATCAGCTTCAAAGCATATGCACTCCCAGTTCTGAAATTCTGAAATACAGTGGAAGAAAAAAGTTTGACTATTTCCTATGAAAGCTGCCTTGCAGGGAATAACTGCTGACTGGAGAGCCCACCATAGGGAATAAGGAATTTGGAATATTGTATAGGTTTTCTTTTACAGAAAAATGCAATGCTGTTTTGAAGCCTTGTGCATTCACCCTGGGGAATCTGCAGGGCACTTTGTATTGTAAGAAAGATATCTTGTCATTAACGACTAATGACTGGTGGGTAATCCTGCAGCACAGTCCCTTTATCTGACAGGACTGCACACATGGATGACTTGCAGCAAGATTACCGCAGGATGGTTGCTAGGCGGCAAATGTAGTGCCTAGAAAACATTTGATGCTGACAGCTACTGTAAGCTGTTTTGTAGGGAAAAGCTTTGCCAGTGCATTAGTTCTGCTGCAATAAAGGATTTTCTAAACTAGAGCTACTCAAAACAAAAACATCATAAAAATCAACTTTACACTGAACTTTTGGCATATACAACTTAACCGGCATTTCTCAAAAGGAAGATATATAAAACCAGAATTCTCTGTAAGCTGAGTCAGCAAGACATCTAGGTCACTAGAGAAAAGGCTGCTCTGCTCCTTGTCCACAATTACATGCCTGCATCACAGACACTCACAGCTCTGCCATCCCTGAACTTTGGAGGGAGTTGGCACTGCTCAAATAAGCTTATTAGCTCATAAAATGAGGATGGAAAATTTTACTTGTGAAACGGTCAAGCACAAATGTGCACTTCTTGTGCACAGTTCACCATCCAGAATTGACACCTTCAATTGCTTAAACTTCAAAGGAAGAGGGGGGAGTTACAGATACAGTTGCAGAAGTGCTGAAGAAGAATGAAGGCCTTTGTACAAACAGCATCCGTACAGCTCATGGCTCAGCATCTATAGTGAGTAACTGCTGGTATTCAGGAAATTGATCTGAAGATCTGAATTGCAACTAAAACAATTACTCATAATAAGACTACTATATTTAATAGTTTTTCCCATTATCAGATTAAATAGCTACATCATGTATTAAATATTGCTTAAATTAAATGCTCTGATTGTTCTGATGCAACATTTCTCTTGGGTTTCATAGGTTGTGGGTTGCCTTCCAGGACCCTAGAGAACTAAAAACAATGTCCAGGCAAAATTTACACAGAAACTTGCAAAAAAAAAAAAAATGGTGACCAGAGCTACTAAGGGACTCGATGGAGCTGTCTGAATTAATTTGTCAATTCAGGTTTAGGTTTCCAGACCTCTCTGTTCACATCACTCAAAAACTATTTAGTCTCTAAATCACCTCCAGATCCTTAACTAACATCAGGCTGTTGTAATCATTAAGTGCAGTAGCAAATGTTTTCATTAGATTTCTGTTCTTTGTAGGTATCAGTCCTATAGCGTTTTCTGTTTTTCTATAATGGCTGACACTTTCATTTTGAACTCTTTACTGTGATTTGCTTTCAGGAGTGCTCCTAAAATTCAAAACAAAGTAAGGCAACTTGGCACAAATGTTAAGATAAGGAGGGATTTGTTTTCCTCTTGGCTGCAGAAGGTTCAAACTAAGTTTCATCTGGAGAGATGCACGGCAATCTATCACAATAAATACAATACACTGGTGTAAATGATGATTTGCATTAGTGCACTGAAACTGTTCCAGGAAGTGCTTGCTGTAAAAAGCAGACCAATGATGATAAAATCTAATAAGACTGTCAAAAAGATAGCAAACATTTGACTGCCCCCCCAATCTGAATTTCTAGCTCTACGTGAACATAGCTCAAGTACATCGTGAAGTATATGGACCAAATAGCTTATTCTACTCTGTATGCAAATTAGCAACCTAAACATATTCTCTGTGTGTTCCCCCAGCCAACAAATTCAATGCGTCTTGGAGACCAGACAAGAAATGTGGTCCAAATAGGGAAAGCAGTAAACAAGGAAAGGGCTAAAAAACTGATAGATGTGACAGATATTCAAAAATACTTTTTGTTTATTTGATCAAATGCACTTACAGCAGCAAACTTGGGAGAAAAAAACTTCAGTTCCAGTGTACAGGATGGGGTATTTACTTGTCAATACCTCCAAAACTGGCCCCAGACTTACTAAACAAAATTCATACATATACACTAAGACTTCTTTAAAATTTGACTTTTCAGTACTTGGAAGAAATAAGATACTCAGTACAACTTAGAGGTCCATAGTCTAGAAGTCTTGGACTCTTTTAGGGACAAATATCTTCTGAACACTGCTCTCCCTGTGCAATTTTCAATGCTGAAAATGCACCATGATGTTACTACTATCTAGTAAAAGGAGAACAACATCCTTTCTCTTTACATATTTCCATACTATTCAATAGTAGTTCACACGGTGAACTCTTCCAGAAAGTAGCTCAATCACTCCATTTATCAGGAAAGACAAGGACAGCGTGGTGTGAATTTGCAACAATACAAACAAGTCCTCTCTAATAAAATAAAATACAGTCAAATCTTGATCTAATTATGGATTTCTCTGACAATAGTACAGTCCCTGAAGAGAAACCGCAAACCCTCTATAATTAATAGCTATTAAAATCAACATTGCTAAAAATTATGCTAGGAGTAAGAGTAGCTCCAGCAGAATTCAAGATGACTGTGACAATAATAACAACTGACCCCAAAACTCTTCTGCAGGTAATTCCTAGTGAAATCAACAAGCACATGCAATGGTTTAAAATGTGATATAAAAGCATCAAAGCAAGAGATACATAGAATCATAAAATCATTCATGTTGGAAAAAACCTTTAAGATTGAGTTCAGTTTTAAACCTAACAACGCCCCTAACAATCCCAAGCCCACCAAAGAAAGTATCCTTTAAACAATATAAAATTCAGAAAATTGATAAATCTGTTTATGTAAGTTAGGAATATTAAGAAAAAAATTGTATTGATATACTTACTTTTTTCTAGGAGAAGAAAACTATCTCCTAAACTAACATGCTGTGAGTTCACAGCTTTGCCTAGGTAAGGAACAACAGCAAACAAAGGAGAAGAAACTTGATTTTTTTTAATCCCTAGCTCAGCTGAAGAGCATGTTCCTTGATTGCTTAACTGAAACTCCCAGCATGCTTCAGAGGCCCTGTTAAAGTAGGACCTTTCTGTTCCTCAGCTGTGAGGATCAGATATCAGTAGAGCCTTGCCCCTGCTGTAAGCCTTAGGCATTAACCATGCACAAGTGAGAGTGGCACCGTAAAAGTTGTTTTTCAGTAATTCTGAAGGATCAACAGCCCAGTTCTTTTTCCATGGAAGGCTGGAAATTTCCCATGCTATAAGCCTGCACAGATCAAGCAGCCCATTTGCAAAGATAAGTTGATGTGAATGAACCTGCTTTGTTCTCAGTGCAATTTACTAAATATGAGTTAGAAAATCAGTATTAAAAGTTTGTCAAAGGGGAAAGCATTTTCAAATTATGCCAAAAGAGACTGCTGGTCTCCTCAGAAGGCTGTGCTATAACTAGATGACTTTTACCAGTCAGTTCTATCATAATTGCATTCATGCTTTTTGTACAAAAGGACATGACCCTTCTCACTGAAGTGGATTAGGACACTGTGTGGAATCTACACCCATAGTTGTATAAGTAAAATAGGCATATAGATACCAATATCTAAGTGGGATTTAGACATCTTATTAAAATACTGGCCCAAAGGCTACCTCTGCATATGCTCACTTAACAGAAAAATAAGTGACTGCCACGGCCGATATTGCTTTGCTAGAAAATCCACACCGTTAGCTAAGAACAATGGATGTAATCCAGGGCTGCTGCTAGGTCTTCCAATTCCTTTCAAAAAAGCTTCTGAACTTTTAAAGATGTGTTTAGTTCTACTTTATCATTTCTTCTGTAGTGGTTGATGTGTAAAGACAATGGAAACTGATGCTGTGCTACACTCATCAGATCCAAAGCTTAAATAGAGCATTAACTTCATATGAAAGAATGACTTTTCTAAATTTTTCTTAATTTGCTGCGGTATCTCAGGTATTCCATACCACCATTAATTTTTGATTAAACTAAACTACAAGATGGTGTGCTTAGGACAGTCTGTAACACGAGACAGGTTCTCTGCTAATGCTGCAGACTGGCTAGGTAGAATGTGGGAGCAGTCATTTCAGGAAGGCCTCCTGAGCAAGGCTTTACAGCTTCCAGGCAAAAAGTGGCTCATGTCTGGACAGCTTCGAGAGTGACCAGGGAAGGTGAGGCATCCATCTGGGTACTGGGCCATGTTTACCTTTACACTGAATGAAAATAGGAAGGGACAACAAACTTATGATTGTCACATGTTTATGGTTGACACTGTGTTAATGTGAGGAACAATCACTTTTACAGCCTAGAAAACCATGCATGATATAAACCAGCACCTGCATTGTAAAACAGGTGTTTGTGTAAGTCAGGATAACTTCTGAACATGATCTTGTTGGAGTATATTCCCTCAAAATTCCTTTTCCAGAAATCTCTTAAGACTTTAAATGAACCTCAAACAAGCTGGGATCCGTTTGCCAGCAACAGTACCACAAAATCATAGAATGGTTTGCATTGGAAGATCATCCACTTCCATGCCTCCTGCCTTGGGTAGGGACACCTCCCACGGGATGAGGCTGCTCAAAGCTCCATCCAGCCTGGCTTTGAACACCTCCAGGCAGGGGGCATCCACAACATCCCTGGGCAGCCTGTGCCAGTGTGTCACCACCCTCATCACAAAGAGTTTCTTCCTAATGTCTAATCTAAATCTTCCCCCTTCCAACCCAGTCCCCCTCACCCTATCACTGCTTGCCCTTGTAAAAAGCCCTCCTCAGTTTTCTTGTAGCCCCTTTCAGTACTGGAAGGCCACTACGAGGTCCCCCGGAGCCTTCTCCAGGCTGAACAAGTCCAACTCTGTCCTCAGCAGAGGTGCTCTAGCCCTCTGAGCAGGTTCGTAGCCTCCTCTGGACCTGTTCCAACAGTTCCATATCCTTCTTGCGCTCAGAACTGAACACAATACTCCAGGTGGTGTCTCGCAAGAGCGGCGCAGAGGGGTAGAATCCCCTCCCTCGTCCTGCTGGCCACGCTCCTTTTGATGCAGCCCAGGACAGGGTTGGCCTGGTCTGCGAGCGCACGTCGCTGGCTCGTGTCGACCTTCTCATCCCCCAGCACCCAAGCCCTTCTCCGCAGGGCTGCTCCCAATCACATCGTCCCCCATCCTCTATTGAAGCCACGGATTGCCCCGACCCAGGGGCAGGACCTTGCGCTTGGCCTTGTTGACCCTCATCTACCACGTCAGGGCAGCTGCAACACTCCGGCATCTTTTTGCTGCCTGGCACGAGTGAAGAGGAGCCCTGCGCAGCGCAATTTCTCAGCGCGGAAGGGACACAGCGGGACGGGGATCGGCCCAGACGGCCCATCCGGTGACCCCAGGGAGCGCCGCGGGCCCCCAGCCAGGCCTGCGCCGCCCGTGCCCGACAAACGGCTCTGGCGGGGCCAGGAGGGCAGCTCGGGGCTTCACCCCGCGGGGGCCGCGAGGGGAGCGCTGGCTCGGGCAGGAGCCGCGGGCGCCGCCAGCCCTCGGGCAGCGCTAAAGGCGTGGCGGAGGGGGCGCCCCTCGGGGGAGCCCTTCACCTCAGCGCAGCCCCCGCCGGCGCGGCCCCGCTCCCCGGCCCCGCCGGCCCCGCTCCCCGGCCCCGCCGGCCCCTCCCGTCACGGGGCGGGGCCGCTGTCAGGGAG